>JAGFBZ010000016.1:0-251348 GCA_018398805.1 Hirundichthys speculiger
AGCAATGCGCAACCACATTCGACTCAAGCATTTGGATGTTAATCTGCGCGAGACGACGGCTGCTGACGCTAGCGTGTGCTAGCCACACTCAGCCGATTTGACATTGTTTACCTGGAGACGGTTCTCCCGTCAGTCTGAGAGATTTTAGATGTTTGTTTTAATTTTACACTCATATTGAACTGCGCATAGAGCTTAATAATTCAGCAGCAATTTATCTTTTTTAGATGTTACATTATTTGTTAACTTTAAGTGAGTTTTTGTCGGATGTGCAAGGTTTATATCATACTGCACGGCGCAAAATGCTGCTCGTTTCGGTTGAAATACAATTTAATTTAGATGTTTTATTAACTTGAAAGTGTATTAAAGCAATAATTTTGTCGGATAATCTGCAGATTCATGTGTCAGAGGCAATTTATTTATTTTGGTGGTTAACGTTTTGACTGAGTTGCCTTCATGTTCACATTCATTTCATACAGCACGGTGCAAAGTGTCTCGTACTTCAGCGGCATTTAAAATTAACATGGTTGTTGAACATTGTGATTAAAGGCTTAAAGAACTCTTGTTACACCACAATATTTTTGGGACAATGTTTCAAATTCTGTTTCGATGTTTCAATAAATGTGCTAAATTTAACTGTTTTCTGAGTGTTTTCCTTTTTTTTAGACTAGTCGACTAGTCTTAATTAAAATTTTCGTTTAGTCGACAGGGAAATTAGTCGCCAGGAACATCCCTAGTTAACAGCACCACCAATTTAATCAGACACTTAAAAAAGCACGCAGCACCGATCACGCAGCCTTCTCTAAGGCGTTTGCTGCCGTCGGCACCAGCTTTCAAAGCTGCTGCCGACGGCAGCAAACGCTCTGTGAAACTTTAAAAGACAGGACAAACTCCCGAAAGACTCGAAGAAATACAGAAAAATGTATTACCGAGGATGACCAGCCCATTTACAAGGCATTTAACCGGCTCATTAATTACCTCGAGCCTCGTTCCCGTCATTACATGCACGACAAAGGACACAAAGGTGCGCGAACAGGTGCAGCGGTGCAAGCTATTAATCTCAGCTTGGATGCAGGCCTATTAATTAATGTACACTGGAAATAAAATGCATGGGAAATTAAACTCTGTTTGGCCACTCAAAAAAAGTGAAATCGGATCGGGAAAAATCGGAAATCGGCCAATCATCAAAATTAAAAGATCGGAATCGGATCGGGACCCAAAAAACGTGATCGGGACATCCCTAATAAACAGGTGTCAGTGACACTCTGATGAAGATACGTTGTAGATGAATCAATGTCAACATCTACAATCAAGAGACACCTTCATCAATGAAAATACAGAGAAAAAACGGTAACATGTAAGAGCAGGAAAGACAGGTCAGATCTTAACAGAAAACATCTAAACCAGAATCCAGTGTTCTGAAGGAGATTCTCTGGACAGATGAATCCAGGAAGAATTTGAATCAAAAGATGGAAAAGTACAGAGAAGTAAAAATAACTGTTTCACCCGAGCCACCCAGCTGGGCCGAGGCTAGGCTAGGCTAGGCTAGGCTAGCGATATATGACTGCAGCAGCTCTGGTGGAGCTCAGCTGAAGACCAAGTCCATGGCCACGGTTACTAGGCTTGGGCAGTATCCAAATTTTGATACCGTCAAACTTCCCTCACATTTTACCGGGGTATACGGTATTCCCGCGACTATTAAGGCGAACACACACCGCCGGCAGACGCCGCGCGTCAAAACAGCCGTCCCCATTATGTGCGCCGCCGCGGGCTTAACGCCTGAAAAAAGGCGAATTTACCTCGAAACAGCAGTTCAGTGCTTCAATATAAAGTTGGCTCAACTACAGTTGTTATTTATTTGTGTATTTTTTGCTTTTCGCTGTAGTTTTAACTGTTCCTGCCAAGGAAATGCTGCCGAGGTGTGCGTTTGCTGAAACGCGCTTTATAGTAAAGTGTCTGATGCCGGACGTTTCACTTCCTATAAATTCTTCAACATAAAAGTCCAACATTATTAGTTTCATTAGAAGCTTTTATTTTGAAGCAGCAAACTCAGGAAGTGTTGTTTTCATCGTCAGTACCTTAACAGGACGAGTCAAACCGAGATGAGCTGCGAGCGAACACGAATAAACGGTAAAATAAAGCGGAACACACAGCGATACAGGAGAGAAACTAAACTTTTAAACCACAGAAATCATTCATTGGATTTTTTTATGACGGTATTGAAACTGATACCGCCGCTATATTTTAAATACCGGAAGTATACGGTATTACCGTAATACCGCCCAAGCCTAACGGTTACATGATGTTTTTTAATTCTGAATTAATTATTCCAGATTAAATAATTCCGAATTAAACTATTTTCCTTCAAGTTTACATGGAAATAGTAATTCCGAATTGAGGTTTACACGGAAAACACGTTTGTTGGGCTTTATCCATTTCCGCTTAAGGTCTGGGGGTTGGGAAGGGTTCTGATTGGATATGGGGGCGGACGTCTTTACGTATTTACGTCTACCAGAAGAAAACAAACTTAGCAACAACTCGATTAGCAACAACATTTCACTTATTTTTGACCTGGGTGGCGTCTCTATCTGTGAAACCTCCTTCATTTAACCTAGCCGCTACAACTTTGAAAGGCTCACAATTTTTATGTTTCTTGCCATCTGTTCTTTTAATTATTTCCAGTTCCTCCAAGCTATTTATTAAATAAATCATCTCTGCTCCTGACCACGGTTTACTGCGCGCTGCCATCTTGAAACTTTGTTTCAAAAACAAGCCCAGCACGGAATATAAGCGTCATCACGACAGACAGGCAAGGAATTAAACTTCCCAAGTAAACGCAGGGCATGTCTGGGCCGTGACCTCTCACTTCAGATGTTATTTCTGTAGCAACATCTGAAACCAGCACGGATTTGATCAGAATGAATGTAAGGTAGCTTGAAGACTGAAGACATGACTACCATACCAGAAAGGGTTAAAACTGGAGAATGCGGGCATCGATCCCGCTACCTCTCACATGCTAAGCGAAGCGCTCTACCATTTGAGCTAATTCCCCTGAAGAAACCCAAAACCTCCACACCGGACCAGCTGCTGCTGGTCTCCTTCCTGCTCCTCCACATGAACTCTGAGCCATGAAAGAGTTGTGATTTAGCTGCTGTTTTACTGGAGCTATTGACATGAAGATCAGGGATATGGAGCCCCGTTTGGGTCATAATTCAATGAATAAATTAGTCTACTATTATGAAATACAGGCGTTTATTATCATAAATATTTCCCATTATTATGATAATGGTTTCGTTTTTCATAAGAATGATCTTTTACATAATAATGGCTTTGTTTTTCATAACAATAATTTGTGTGTCAATCACAGCAGAGAGGGCGGAGCCATTTATGTGATTGGCTGCTCTTTCATTCAGGCATAAGCAACAGAACAGTGAATATCGATAGTGGGCGAGAGGTGCAATGTATATACTCCAGGCCAGTAGGTGGCAGAATACACCTCAGTTTACGGTTAACCCTAACCCTTTCCCGTAGCTCAGTCCAGGCTGCCATAGCTACAATCGGACTAGGAGCGCACCATGATGATGCCATGGCCCGCTGCTAATGGGACCTCACGACCAAAACTAGTCGACGTCAGAGCGTAGAATGGAGAAGGATCAGCCGATGAGCGTGCAGGTCAACCACTGGTCCCGCCCACTGGCAAAATGTCATTATTATGTAAAAGCTCATTCTATTGAAAAACTAAGCCATTATCTAAAAGCTCATTCTTAGATAAAAAAAGCCATTCTGAAATAAACTATTATGCATTAGACCAAGATTAAATAATAATAAAAATATATTTCATAATAATTACATTTTTTTTTCGTAATAATAGGAAATATTTCATAATAATACACATATATTTGATAATAATGGGAAACAATTCATAAAAATGGATACGTATTTCATAATAATAAACGCCTGTATTTCATAATAATAGACTCATTTATTCATTGAATTATGACCCAAACGGGGCTCCATACAGGGACATCTCAGTGCCAGTAAAGGAAGCCATCAATATGCTGAAAAACAACATAATTCTATAAGACAGTTAACAAAACCTTGAATGTAACCTAATCAGCAGCTTCTTTGAAAGAAAAAAAAAACTCTGATGACCTCAACAACATCAAAAGGCCTGGAAGACCACGGATACAACTGAAATGATGATCACAGAATCCTTTCCTTGGTGAAGAAAAACACCTTCACAACATCAACAGGTGTCAGTGATGCTCTGATGAAGATACGTTGTAGATGAATCAATGTCAACATCTACAATCAAGAGACACCTTCATCAATAAAAGTACAGAGAAAAAACGGTAACATGTAAGAGCAGGAAAGACAGGTCAGATCATAGCAGAAAACATCTAAACCAGAATCCAGTATTCTGAAGGAGATTCTCTGGACAGATGAATCCAGGAAGAATTTGAATCAAAAGATGGAAAAGTACAGAGAAGTAAAAATAACTGTTTCACCCGAGCCACCCAGCTGGGCCGAGGCTAGGCTAGGCTAGGCTAGGCTAGCGATATATGACTGCAGCAGCCCTGGTGGAGCTCAGCTGAAGGCCAAGGCCATGGCCACGGTTACATGATGTTTTTTAATTCTGAATTAATTATTCCGGATTAAATAATTCCGAATTAAACTATTTTCCTTCAAGTTTACATGGAAATAGTAATTCCAAATTGAGGTTTACACGGAAAACACGTTTGTTGGGCTTTATCCATTTCTGCTTAAGGTGTGGGGGTTGGGAAGGGTTCTGATTGGATATGGGGGCGGACGTCTTTACGTATTTACGTCTACCAGAAGAAAACAAACTTAGCAACAACTCGATTAGCAACAACATTCCATTTATTTTTGACCTGGGTGGTGTCTCTATCTGTGAAACTCCTTCATTTAACCTAGCCGCTACAACTTTGAAAAGCTCACAATTTTTATGTTTCTTGCCATCTGTTCTTTTAATTATTTCCAGTTCCTCCAAGCTATTTATTAAATAAATCATCTCTGCTCCTGACCACGGTTTACTGCGCGCTGCCATCTTGAAACTTTGTTTCAGAAACAAGGCCAGCACGGAATATAAGCGTCATCACGACAGACGGGCAAGGAATTAAACTTCCCATGTAAACGCAGGGCATGTCTGGGCCGTGACCTCTCACTTCAGATGTTATTTCTGTAGCAACATCTGAAACCAGCACGGATTTGATCAGAATGAATGTAAGGTAGCTTGAAGACTGAAGACATGACTACCATACCAGAAAGGGTTAAAACTGGAGAATGCGGGCATCGATCCCGCTACCTCTCACATGCTAAGCGAGCGCTCTACCATTTGAGCTAATTCCCCTGAAGAAACCCAAAACCTCCACACCGGACCAGCTGCTGCTGCTGGTCTCCTTCCTGCTCCTCCACATGAACTCTGAGCCATGAAAGAGTTGTGATTTAGCTGCTGTTTTACTGGAGCTATTGACATGAAGATCAGGGATATGGAGCCCCGTTTGGGTCATAATTCAATGAATAAATTAGTCTACTATTATGAAATACAGGCGTTTATTATCATGAAATATTTCCCATTATTATGATAATGGTTTCGTTTTTCATAAGAATGATCTTTTACATAATAATGGCTTTGTTTTTCATAACAATAATTTGTGTGTCAATCACAGCAGAGAGGGCGGAGCCATTTATGTGATTGGCTGCTCTTTCATTCAGGCATAAGCAACAGAACAGTGAATATCGATAGTGGGCGAGAGGTGCAATGTATATACTCCAGGCCAGTAGGTGGCAGAATACACCTCAGTTACGGTTAACCTAACCCTTTCCCGTAGCTCAGTCCAGGCTGCCATAGCTACAATCGGACTAGGAGCGCACCATGATGATGCCATGGCCCGCTGCTAATGGGACCTCACGACCAAAACTAGTCGACGTCAGAGCGTAGAATGGAGAAGGATCAGCCGATGAGCGTGCAGGTCAACCACTGGTCCCGCCCACTGGCAAAATGTCATTATTATGTAAAAGCTCATTCTATTGAAAAACTAAGCCATTATCTAAAAGCTCATTCTTAGATAAAAAAGCCATTCTGAAATAAACTATTATTCATTAGACCAAGATTAAATAATAATAAAAATATATTTCATAATAATTACATTTTTTTTTGTAATAATAGGAAATATTTCATAATAATACACATATATTTGATAATAATGGGAAACAATTCATAAAAATGGATATGTATTTCATAATAATAAACGCCTGTATTTCATAATAATAGACTCATTTATTCATTGAATTATGACCCAAACGGGGCTCCATACAGGGACATGTCAGGTCCAGTAAAGGAAGCCATCAATATGCTGAAAAACAACATAATTCTATAAGACAGTTAACAAAACCTTGAATGTAACCTAATCAGCGGCTTCTTTGAAAGAAAAAAAAAAACTCTGATGACCTCAACAACATCAAAAGGCCTGGAAGACCACGGATACAACTGAAATGATGATCACAGAATCCTTTCCTTGGTGAAGAAAAACACCTTCACAACATCAACAGGTGTCAGTGATGCTCTGATGAAGATACGTTGTAGATGAATCAATGTCAACATCTACAATCAAGAGACACCTTCATCAATGAAAATAAAGAGAAAAAACGGTAACATGTAAGAGCAGGAAAGACAGGTCAGATCATAGCAGAAAACATCTAAACCAGAATCCAGTATTCTGAAGGAGATTCTCTGGACAGATGAATCCAGGAAGAATTTGAATCAAAAGATGGAAAAGTACAGAGAAGTAAAAATAACTGTTTCACCCGAGCCACCCAGCTGGGCCGAGGCTAGGCTAGGCTAGGCTAGGCTAGCGATATATGACTGCAGCAGCCCTGGTGGAGCTCAGCTGAAGGCCAAGTCCATGGCCACGGTTACATGATGTTTTTTAATTCTGAATTAATTATTCCGGATTAAATAATTCCGAATTAAACTATTTTCCTTCAAGTTTACATGGAAATAGTAATTCCAAATTGAGGTTTACACGGAAAACACGTTTGTTGGGCTTTATCCATTTCCGCTTAAGGTCTGGGGGTTGGGAAGGGTTCTGATTGGATATGGGGGCGGACGTCTTTACGTATTTACGTCTACCAGAAGAAAACAAACTTAGCAACAACTCGATTAGCAACAACATTCCATTTATTTTTGACCTGGGTGGCGTCTCTATCTGTGAAACCTCCTTCATTTAACCTAGCCGCTACAACTTTGAAAAGCTCACAATTTTTATGTTTCTTGCCATCTGTTCTTTTAATTATTTCCAGTTCCTCCAAGCTATTTATTAAATAAATCATCTCTGCTCCTGACCACGGTTTACTGCGCGCTGCCATCTTGAAACTTTGTTTCAGAAACAAGGCCAGCACGGAATATAAGCGTCATCACGACAGACGGGCAAGGAATTAAACTTCCCATGTAAACGCAGGGCATGTCTGGGCCGTGACCTCTCACTTCAGATGTTATTTCTGTAGCAACATCTGAAACCAGCACGGATTTGATCAGAATGAATGTAAGGTAGCTTGAAGACTGAAGACATGACTACCATACCAGAAAGGGTTAAAACTGGAGAATGCGGGCATCGATCCCGCTACCTCTCACATGCTAAGCGAGCGCTCTACCATTTGAGCTAATTCCCCTGAAGAATCCCAAAACCTCCACACCGGACCAGCTGCTGCTGCTGGTCTCCTTCCTGCTCCTCCACATGAACTCTGAGCCATGAAAGAGTTGTGATTTAGCTGCTGTTTTACTGGAGCTATCGACATGAAGATCAGGGATATGGAGCCCCGTTTGGGTCATAATTCAATGAATAAATTAGTCTACTATTATGAAATACAGGCGTTTATTATCATGAAATATTTCCCATTATTATGATAATGGTTTCGTTTTTCATAAGAATGATCTTTTACATAATAATGGCTTTGTTTTTCATAACAATAATTTGTGTGTCAATCACAGCAGAGAGGGCGGAGCCATTTATGTGATTGGCTGCTCTTTCATTCAGGCATAAGCAACAGAACAGTGAATATCGATAGTGGACGAGAGGTGTAATGTATATACTCCAGGCCAGTAGGTGGCAGAATGCACCTGGGATGACATATAGATGTCGTCCCAGCGTTGACCTCCACCTGTCTATATGGACGTCTCTGGGATATCAACTCACATGCTGACCACCAGCAGATAACAGCTGGTTCAGGAAGACCTAAAACTGGAGAATGCAGGCATTGATCCCGCTACCTCTCGCATGCTAAGCGAGCGCTCTACCATTTGAGCTAATTCCCCTTAGCATGTGTCACAGTGGTGTGTGCGATTGTGTTGCATTAAGGGGGTGTGCGTTGGCCCTCCTGGCCTTTGGTCAAGGGGCAGGCCATATCTTCTGGGTTGACCTCCACCTGTCTACATAAGTGTCATCCTAGTGTTGACTTCCACCTGTCTATATAGACAGGGGTGTTAATGGGAAATTGGAAAAAACTCTGAAGCGGCAGGGGGGGGGGGGACTTTGAGGTTCTTTAGGAGGCATTCTGAGCATAGCATTGTGTATTGGTCCATATTGTTACTTTGATAATGAAAATAACATTTTTTTTTTACTTACTGAAGATCCAACAGACTAAACATTTTACTGAAAATGTTTGATAGTGAAAAGAACATTTTTTTACTTACAATTTGTAAGTAAAAAATGTTCTATGTGTTTCTGCATGGTTGAAACAAAAACCTGCAGCCACACGGCCCTTTAACCGATCAGTTTGACACCCCTGACTTAAGACTATACAATATACCTGGGGTGATAATTGACATCACATAATGAAACGCAAAACTCGCAATCTGGTGTGCCTCACTTCACAGGTTTGCAAAACTCTGCTCATACTTAAAATCCAATTCTTACTTTCTCAACAGAAAATAAAAGATAAAAATGGCACAAAGTTTAATTATTCCTGCTAATGTGAGAATCCACTTGAGCATAAGGCTGAGGTTAGATATCAAAAATAAAAGTAGTTGTTATAAAACAATTAAGTTGCCGATTAAAGGCAAAAATTCAGAATGACTAGTGATTCAGTCACTGGTGAACTTCAACAGTAAAACATCACTGACAACAAGACAGGGGTGATTCTAGGTGATTCTACATTTATGAGAGAAGAGCATCATCTTTTGGGAAAAAAAACTGACTGAAAAGACATGCAAATAGATTATTTGCAAATGGCCATCTCCAACCAACTTGCTCATCTGTCTGAACTTTTATACACCAATGTAAGTCATCAATAATTAATAATCAAACAAGCTCCACATCAAGAGCAAAAAAGGTAAAACCAAAAAGTCCCCCAAATGCAGATTATTTACCCAGGTCTTGAAAACATTTAGAAATTATAGATATAAAAAGAAATCTTTGAAAGTACTTCCCCTGAATTCCCATTTGGCTCTACCATGTATGCAGGTAATGCACTCTAACCGTGCTAACAGCACTAACTGAGCTAATGCAGCTAACGGTGCTAACTGAGCTAACGCACTAACTGGTAAACGGTGCCTGGACTTTTGAGGGGGTTTTGAGGGGGGGTCGGCGTCGGGAGATTTTTTTAAAAATTGAATTATCATTTAATTGCCCTAATATGTAAACTGAGCACTTCAAAAAAAAAAAAAAATCGGCAATTTAAATGTACTTGGAGGTTACTTTGCTAAGCGGGACGAGAAGCAGGGCCACGCCGGGGACGAGGCAGACGAGCTTTCGTTTCCTAGCTACATTTACCAGTGGTGAGAAGCGCTGTATATTTCATTCGCGTTGTCTAACAATAAATAAGTACAATAAGGAATAAACATCTCTCCTGTGAATTTAAAGCTAATAATCATCCATCCAAACAAGAAAGGGAGAAGTAATATCAGAAAATATTTGCTTCGGGCTTACCTTGACGGCTGATCTGGCTGTGATAGCGGCTGGATATGTCAACGGGCTCATTGCGCATGCCCTGGTCTAAATCACTCAATCAACCAATCAACCAATCGCAATCGAGAATTCACGTCACGTTGTTGGTTCTGCACGTATCTCAAAAATGACCCCCAGGATGGCAAAAATACTCTGAAATCAGCGGAGAATTGACACCCCTGTTATAAGACGTCTCTGGGAAATCAACTAACATGCTGACCTCCCGCTGGTTCAGGAAGATCAAAACTGGAGAGTCCGGGCATCGATACCGATACCTCTCAGCCTCTTGCGCGCGAGCGCTCTACCATTTGAGCTATTTCCCTGCTAGAGAAAGACACACTCCCTCTGTTTGTCACACGGACGGCGAGGAAAACCGTTCGAATCGACATTTTCTACTATTTTCTATTTTGTACCAGCTGTTCTAGAGCCGCGGTCTTGTATATTTTACATGTTTGTCTGTCTTCCAGCTGGCAGCGGTGCCTCATGGGACATCGGGTGTTGTTATTGTGCTGTTATTGTTGTACTCACAGAGATTCAGTGGGTAACATCCTCCTCTTTGTCTCCCTCAGTTTAAAGTCTACATACTCCTTCATCAGCTTCTCCTGTCAGCACCATGACAGTCGTATTTTCACCTTCATCATTATTTTCTCTCCGTTACAAACTTCTCTTCCTCCCTCCGCCCTGCTCTTCTTTGAATCAACAGGGGGAATCTTCGTCTCAGCCAATCAGAGAGTCGGCTGCTGAGTGACAGTAGTTTCTGTCCAATGGGATCGAGAAATCCTGGGAGGACCGCGGAGAGGAGGGCCAGGTTTTCTTAAAGAGACAGAGATTTTTTTTCTAGTCCTCAGGTCATAACATTTACAAAACCACATGAAACTTTTCTACTCACTGCATTGGACCTAAAACCTGAAAACAATGTGTATTTGTTAAAGGACGAAATCTGAGGTCTGGGCATATTTGTCTTTTTTAAGAATGTAGAGGGACAACTGGTGGAGGATAATTATCCTGTCTGCAAAGCATGCAAGAAAAAAAGTTGCTGCAAAAGGCAGTAACACTTCGATTGTATATTTTGACCTACTATGGTTGTCAAAGTGTTCATTTAAATTTGCATCAGAAAAATAAGCTTTGTTCCTGATATTTATTTTGTTCATTTAAAACAAGTCTCTTTCTGTGCCAGTTGTTTGCCCTTTTAATGTGAAAGTTTCATTTTGATAAGATTTTGGCTTCGAATGTTTAAGTTTGACAAGAAAATCACAAGATTTTGTGAAATTATTTTAATGTTGAGTTTTTGCACATTTGTATAGTAAATTAAGAATACCACGATAATATCGTAAACCAGTGGTCACCAACCTTTTCGCGCCACGGATTGGTTTAATGTCAGGCAATATTTTCACAGACTCATCTGTAAAATGTGTCGCAGATAAATACAACAAAATAAAAAGCTACGACCAGCATAAAAATGTGGTATTTTCTATATAATAAACCTAAGTCTGCTGTGTATTCATGTGCAACTTTATTAGAAGCTTCCCCGTAACAACAGAACATCGGTAACAGCCTCTCCGTGCAAAAACACTTTCCAAAGACGTTTGTTTTTTCACTCATTTTTCTAGCTTTGGGGTTTAAATGTATGACGTGACCGAGACACGGGTCTTGAAGTCTTGTCATGTGTCAGGAGTAAGTTACAGACATATGTAATGGAGAGAATCTGGTCATTTTTTAAAATAAAACATAATTTAGACTCGGATAATAAATCAAATGGTAATAATGAAAGTTAATTGTTTTTTTTCTGAGGCCCAGTACCAAAGGACTCACAGACCGATACTGGTCCGGAGCCCGGGAGTTGGAGACCACTGTTGTAAACCATCATAATTTGGTCACTATAATCAATATATCAAATTTTCCATATCGTTACATTTGCAGAATCAACAAGTCCTGTTTCTGCTGGATCATTCTTCTCTTACTAGCTGTTCTGGCTCAGTTTAGCTCATGCTAGTCTTTGATGCTAATTAATACTACCTTACATTCATTCTGATCAAATCTGTGCTGGTTTCACGGCCCAGACATGGACTTGGTCTTCAGCTGAGCTCCACCAGAGCTGCTGCGGTCATATATCGCTAGCCTAGCCTAGCCTAGCCTAGCCTAGCCTCGGCCCAGCTGGGTGGCTCAGGTGAAACAGTTATTTTCCTTCTCTGTACTTTTCCATCTTCTGATTCAAATTCTTCCTGGATTCATCTGTCCAGAGAATCTAATTCAGAACACTGGATGCTGGTTTAGATGTTTTCTGCTAAGATCTGACCTGTGTTACCTGTTCTTACATGTTACCGTTTTTTTCTCTGTATTTTTCATTGATGAAGGTGTCTCTTGATTGTAAAAAATATGCGCTCCCATGAAGTGTAAGTGCTGTACCGATTCTCAGAACGTCAAGGTAAGGGAAAAGTTTGAGGGCTGTATCGCCATCCATCTTCAAAAAGGATGGTGCTGAAAAAAGTGAATGAATGTAAGTATTTTCGTAGTTAATAAAGATATAAACGTTATGTATGAAGCCGTCTTATTGTCTTTGTTATACACACACACACACACACACACATATATATATATATATATATATAGATATATATATATAATATATATATATATATATATATATATATATATATATATTAGGGCTGGGCAAGTTAACGTGTTATTATCGCGTTAAGGCATTCATTTATTAAAGCCGACAATTATTTTATCGCGCGTTAACGCATGTTGCTAACATGCTTTTGTTTTGAAAAGTCTGTTACTGGCTGCTGCGGAACCGGAAAAGAATTGGCAGGTAAGCTAAAAACGGACATGGAACGGACATGGAACGGCGAGTAACGTTACGAATAACGTTACTAGAGTCCAGGCACCGTTTACCAGTTAGTGCGTTAGCTCAGTTAGCACCGTTAGCTGCATTAGCTCAGTTAGTACTGTTAGCACGGTAGAGTGCATTACCTGCATACATGGTAGAGCCAAATGGGAATTCAGGGGAAGTACTTTCAAAGATTTCTTTTTATATCTATAATTTCTAAATGTTTTCAAGACCTGAGTAAATAATCTGCATTTGGGGGACTTTTTGGTTTTACCTTTTTTGCTCTTGATGTGGAGCTTGTTTGATTATTAATTATTGATGACTTACATTGGTGTATAAAAGTTCAGACAGATGTGCAAGTTGGCTGGAGATGGCCATTTGCAAATAATCTACAGAAAATGTCACAAACACATATATTGTGTTGTGCATATATACAGTATGCGATGGCATTGTGGCATTAAAGTTTTCATTGAAATTTTCAAAGATTTGCATGTCTTTTCAGTCAGTTTTTTTCCCCCCAAAAGATGATGCTCTTCTCTTATAAATGTCATAATGATTATCTAAAATAATTTTTTTAATAAACGTTTTTTGGTTTTGTGTGAAAAAAGGTGAGGTTGTGGGTTGTGGTGGGGCTCATTGGGTGCTCAGCACCCCTAAAGCTCTGACCCTAGAATCGCCCCTGTATATACATACATACATATATACAAGCTGCATCCCAGTTTGCACCTATCTGAGTACACACACACACATATTTCAACCTAGAGTCACACTTCAAATCAGAAGTAAAGCCTAGTTATACAATTACATGTTACAAGCAGCTAGAAACAATGTAAAAGAAGAAAATGTTAAATGTTGAGCTGGGGAAGGGTGGGGTTGGTGCTCAGGAGGTAGCCATACTGCTAGGAAGGCTCTGGTTTTATTTCCATTTCTCTTTTTAAAGCACTTTCTGGTATGTTCACTTGTCTGAAAAGAGCTGTACAAATAAAGGCTGATTGACTGATTTATTGATTAATGACCATAAATGCAGTTAGAAAACAAACAAGTGAGATAAGAGAAAATAAGGACAGAAATAAAGAAACAAGAACATCAAGAATCTGTTTTTGTGGCTGAAAACGTCTGAGACTGGAAACTGACACCTTAGTAACAGTAACCAAGGGGGGCGGAGCCTCGTGGCCGCTCCGAGTTACCGTGAGATGTTGAAGTATCACGAGAGCATCGAGAAAGAAAGAAGATGGTGTTTAGTGGAATAAAGAGCTGCTGGATTTCTGAGAAGACCAGCAGAACAATGGAGCAGAGAGAGAACCTGGAGCAGAACCAGGACCTGGAGCAGAACCAGGACCTGGAGCAGAACCAAGAACTGGAGCAGAACCAGGACCCGGAGCAGAACCAGGACCTGGAGCAGAACCAAGAACTGGAGCAGAACCAGGACCCGGAGCAGAACCAGGACCCTGAGCAGAACCAGGAACTGGAGCAGAACCAGGACCCGGAGCAGAACCAGGACCTGGAGCAGAACCAAGAACTGGAGCAGAACCAGGACCCGGAGCAGAACAAAGACCCGGAGCAGAACCAGGACCCGGAGCAGAACCAGGACCTGGAGCAGAACCAGGACCAGGAGCAGAACACCTGGAAGTCCACCAACAGGACCAAAGCGGGCTCTTCCTCTGCTGGTCTAAAGGTTAGTGTTCAGGTGTCAGGTTTTCTGTCTGCTGCTGATCTACTCAACGGTTTACTTGACTAGATATCAACAAGTTTGAATTTAATCACGTGGCATTTCTAATATCGGTGTGTGTAAAAAAGCCCAGACCTCCGCAGCAACAGCGGCGGGGACAGAGCTATGGCAAGCCAAACGGGTCAAAAGTTGCCGCCGTAACATAAAACTCCAAGAATTGCGTTTGGAGAGCAAAATGGCCTCGACACCATATGTGGCATTTATTTTTGTCTTTTATTGTTTGGGTCGCTCTGTAATTCCTCCAACAACCTCTAGATGGCAGTGTGGGTTCTTTTCTGCAGCGTTGTAGCTGAGTTTCCTTTTGTTTACTTCCATTATGTCCAACCTGAATTCTGGAAAAGTTGAGACTGTTGTTTAAATGGAATAAGATGAAAACTAAAATACTTTCAAATCACATGAGCCAACAATTTATTCCCAACAGATCGTAGATTACATAATAAATGTTTGAACTGAGAAGTTTTACAATTATATTCACTAAATGAGCTCATTTCAAATGTGATTCCTGCTGCAGGTCTGTAAATAGTTGGACAGAGGCATGTTCACCATGGTGGACCATCTCCTATTCTTTTCAGAACAGTTTGAAGATGTCTGGGCATCAAGGTTGTGAGTTTCCGGAGTTTTGGTCTTTGAATTTGGTTCAATTTTTGCCTGATTTTGGTTTGCAGATGCTGAAGGGTTTCTGGTCATTTTTGATGTATTTTTTAGGGATGCACCGAAATGAAAATTCTTGGCCGAAACCGAAAACCGAAAATGAAGAAACCAAGGCTGAAAACCGAAACATCGAAATAAATTATTATGCCAATTATTAGTACCATTGCATTCATGGCTATGACTGTGTACTAACCTCACTAAAATCAAGGCATTACCATTGCATAAATTAATATTGATGCTACAAAGAATAAATTAATTGCAAAATTATGAAAATATTTATTAGCACTGACATTACAACAATGCACAATATAAAACAAAATTCAAAATAAAATGTTTAACTTGACCCCACTCAGGTGTACATTAAATAATAATACAGGCCTATAACTGACTGGCCTGCTGAAAGATTGTAAAAATGTTCTCTCATAAAAACACAGTGCATTTAAGTCAAGTGCATTTAAAAAAAAATCTCTGTAGGACTACAACAACAAAAATATCTGCAGCTATAAGCTCATGGACGTGAGCTGCAACAACATTAAACAGCTCAGGTCAGGGGCGAAAATCCCATTTCATTTGGGGGGGGACAATAAACAGTAAAATTTCAGAGAGTAATTCCTGGGGGGGACATGAATAAAAACTCTCTCTCCTGCTCCTGTGGAACTTGCCTTGCAGGGTTGAGCCCACAGCCTGTTGAATGTTAGAAAAAGTAATAATAGTAGTTGTAGCATTGTTGTGTATCAGTGCATATTCTACCTGTATACAGGTTTTTCAATGTTCAAACTGAAAAATCAACAATGGTATTAGGTGGTATTATTATATTGTAGTGTTGTATTTTTGACAAAAAAAAAATACAACAACATATTACAACTACGCCATTAAATATGGCAACTTAAAAATGCAAAAATAAAATACAATTAAAAATCCCTTCCACATTTAAATGACACACTCGCTGACACACGGAGCTGCAGGTAGCCCTGCCCGTTAGAAACAGCATGTGGACTAAACCACTTTGAGAATTAGGGGGGTCGCAATGTTTCAACAATTTTTAAAAAAAGGCTTTTTACGTTTATAATTTGCAGCGCTTGTGTTGTACTTTTATTGAACATGACTATATTATTATTCAATTGTTTTTGTGTGCTTACAACGATTTTTTGGGGGGGACAACTTTGTGGAAGGGGGGGACACGTCCCCTGTGTCCCCCCCGGGATTTCCGACTATGGCTCAGGTAAACACACGTCTGCTGGGTATGGAATAACGGGGCTCAATGTGCTCGATCAGCCTACGAAATCCCACATCCTCTACAACAGAGAACGGCTGATCATCTAAGGCAATGAATTCCATTATTTTTTGTGTAATGCCCTTTGCCTTGGCACCATCACTGGAAAACTTTCTTGCCTTTTCAAATACGTCCGCCACAGACAGAGTGGGTGCGCTCGGAGGGATTTTCCTTTTCTGTGCCGCCGCCTTCTCATATTCAGAATGGCGATGGGGATGTTTGGATTTCAGGTGATAAATCAAACCCGACGTGGAGAAACTCGTTGCAGATTCACCCCTGTTGAAATTTCAGCGTTACATGTTTTACAAATCGCTATCCGTGGGTCTTTCTCAGATATATTGAAATACGTCCACACCACAGACATGTTGGCCCCAGACAAGCGCGTGCTGGCCGCGGTTTTTTGTTCGTCATCACAACATCCTGTTTCAGCCGTATTGTTTCGGTGATAAAAGTCTTTCGGCCGAAAACCGAAAATGCACTTTTGGGCCATTTACGGCCGAAAATTTTCGGTGGCCGAATTTTCGGTGCATCCCTAGTATTTTTTGTTTAATGTTGCTCCGGATGTTCTCTGTAGATTTGGTCAAATTCTCTTCAAATTGTTTCTGGACAATCTAGATACGTGGTCCGGTCTAAACTACAGAAACTTTCTACCAGATCACCAAAATTCTTATAAACACATAACACTTTTAACAACAAGTCTTGTTATTGCTTTAGCCCGATCTGACGCACCAGGGAGAGGCTGTTTAAATGTGGTGGGAAGCTGTGTTTGTACTACGGTCGTCTTTCTCTTTTTGTAGCAATGTTCACGCTGGGGTGGTGCCGTTTCAAATGAGTTAACAGGTTAGACGTGTTTCCAGAAACATACCCGATCTCGAATGAACAATGTCGGCAAACCACTTTGGTTTTATCAACTTCTCTTTGTCCCTGTTTATATTTCACCGGGGAGCTGAAGTGCTCCCAGACGGGAGACCTTAATGTCGCGGGAGGGTCCTCAAGCTCTGGCTTATTGCCAATGCTAGCGGCATTAGCCATGACGTCCGCTACAAATGCTGTTTGTTGTGTCTCGGTGTGCGCGCAACTGCGCATGTGCGGCTGCAGCGCTCTGCTCCACAACGTGCGGTCCTCTACCTAATATGTCCGTGTGGAAACTCGTTCGGTACGCCTCCGTTTCGGTACGGGGTGCTCGGTTCGGAACGGTTCAATACAAATACATGTACCGTTACACCCCTAGTTGTAGAGAATGTTTATCCAATGAATAAATGAATTGCCAATGCCAAATCTTTTAAGTGTTTGAAATAAAAAGTCCCAGGTAACCTTGTCAAATGCCTTTGCTGCATTCAATGAAAATATCGCTGTCGGTGTGTTTGTTTGTGACGTATGATGAATTAAATTAAATAGTCTATTTAGATTATTACAGGAGGTTCCTATAAAGGTCTTCCTTTAATGCAGTGCTTCTCAAGTATTTTCTGCTGCGCCCCCACCTTTGGAAGAAGAAAACATTTTACGCCTCGCCCAATCCCCCCACCCTCCACCCTGACTATAAATAGTATAATTTGTCTATAAAATTGTTATAAGTACACCTCTGCATAACACTGCACCCTTATTAACATTAAGAGAAACAAAAAAGAAAGAAATATATAACATAAATATATTAGGGCTGGGCAAGTTAACGCATTCATTTATTAACGCAGACAATTATTTTATCATGCGTTAACGCGCTCATATGCTTTTGTTTTGAAAGGTCGGTTACTGGCCGGAACCGGAAGACAATTGGCAGGTAAACATGCGAAAAAACCTAGAACAGACTTGAAAAACCATAAAAATCTGTATACTTAACAGTTCGGGTACCAACTCAGGTAGCAATATTAACAATTCTGTCTGAAAAAGAAAATTTTGGACTGCAACAAAACTTTCACGTCATTCCTCCATGTTACATTAGATCTCTTCATGTGTTCACTGTCCTGCTATTCTCTTACTGGTTACTTCAGTGCGGCTCCATCTAGTGGCACAGATATGTAATGACAACAGAAAGTCCAGTTATTGTTTATAAAACAAATTCAGTCCTGTGGACCATTTTTTTCATTTCGTATTTTTGATCCAAGTCTAAAATTGAAATATTTAAAAAAAAAAACAGGCATTTTTTCCTTTTTTTTTCTTATAAAAACGAAAAACATATTTAAATGTCATTTTTTAATTTCTTAAATTTTTGATTGACAATTGAAAATAGAAAGAATGAATGATACACGAATTGGTAAAGTCACATGATGGACATGTAACATGGACATTTTCATTTTAAAGTTCTCCCAGACGGAGGATTCAACAGAAACAAGGTTATTTGTAGGGCTGTAATCAACCAAAGAAATTCTTGGTCGACTGAAACCCCGAAATTTCGACCAAAAATCGACTAATCGGGGGGGGGTCTCAGGTCTAGCGGCTCTGACAGCGTTTTCCATCACGTGCATCTGCGCAATTTAAAAGCCCATGATTACCGAAAATATACTGACATCAGCACAAGAAGGCAATTAAACACAAAAGGCAATTCAGGGAAAATTATCTTTATTAAACATCCCAGATCAAGACAAGTGCCAACGAAATAAAGCTGTGCATTACTGAATAATAAAGCATAGGCTCAAAACAATAGCCTACAGTGCGCACCGCGCAATTGCGCATTAGGTAAAAAAAAAAAAAAAAGAAGCCCAAATCCAATAAATAGAAATAAATGTGCACAATAATAAAAGGGAACCATAAAAGTTCGTTATTTAGCAATAAACTGAAACGAAATAAAGTGCACAACAATAACAAGGAAGGCTCATTCAGAATAATACAAAAACAAAACAACGCGACAAATTGGCTCTTGTTTGAGCGCAGCATTAATACAGAGCTGCAAAGTGTGCCCGGCGCACCTGACGCCCTGCATCTCCAACCATTCATGTGACTCCTTTAGTGTTTCCACACAGAGTGCCATATTAGCCGCATTGTCACATACAACAGACACTCTCTTTTCTTGTGGAATTTTAAAGGCATCAGCAACTTCAGATAGTCGCGCAGCGATATTTCTTCCTGTGTGCGCATCTTCCATTTGTTTTGTCTCAAGCACAACACTCTTTGCTTTCCAGTTGCCATCAATGAAATGGGCAGTCACTGTCATATATGACTCCATTCGAATAGACGTCCACATATCTGTGGTCAAGCTCAGTGCCTCGCTGTGTTGTATTAACTGTGCAACTTTCTCTTTGAGTCCCTCGTATTTTGCGGTTAGTGCATGCATTATTGTCTGGCGCGCTGGCACGGAATATCCAGGTTCCAAAACTTTTAACAGGTTCTTAAAACCTTGGCCTTCCACGACACCTATGGGCCTCATATCCTGAGCAATAAAACTGACAATTCCTTCTGTGATATCATTTTTGCGTTTGGATGATAGAGGAGGCTTAACATCCAGCGTAGTCTGGGTGTATCTGAGGGATGCTGCAGTTGTTGCGGGCGGGTGCGCCTGCAGTTATAAAACGAATAAACGATTATTAGACTATAATATTGAATTATGTTTAATATGATATTAATAGCCTATAATGTTGAAATCTTACCGTTTTTAGATGATACGCCATGTTTGTAGTCGAGCTGTGATATGCAAACTGTTGTTTGCAAATCTTGCATTCGACTTTTTTCCCGCCATCTATTTTGGTAAAATTCTGCCACACTGCTGATGTCTTTGACATGGATGGTAGGCTACTGGACTCGCTGTAATAATGTATATAAATATAATATAAATATTCAGCAAATCACCGGACGTTGAATAACGTGGAGGTTCTTCAATCCACCTGTCCCTAGTGGGTTGGGCTAATCCAAAATAATGAAAACAAGAGGGGTGTTCTCTGAAGACAGGCTGTTACCTCTGAAACAGGGGTGCTCTGAAAACACCCCCATTAGCACTTGATACTTTCCTCCTGATGAAATTAACCATAGACTGTATGAAATTAACACGGCAAAAAAATCGACCAATCAGAATTTTGGTCGACCCAGAACGTATCGACCAATAAGTCGACCAGTCGACTAGGACTTTACAGCCCTAGTTATTTGTAACAACTGCCAAGTTGAACTCCCCGTTAAAAGTTTCTGCTGTTACCTCAGAAATGACCTGTTTTAATGTTCTGATTGTGCTGAGACACAATCATTTTGTTTGTAGACTTTTTTTAATTTTTTATAAAAACAGGATGACATTAATGCCGCGTCGGCCCGCGGGGTGTGTGGTTCTAAGCATCCGCCCTCCGCGGCCCACCAACGCCGAGCCCCATGAGAGCCAGCAGGCGCGGTCTCCGCCCTCTGGACGCAGCGGGCAGCACGGTGGCTTAGTGGTTAGCACTGTTGCCTCACAGCGAGGAGGTTCCTGGTTCGAACCTCGGCAGGGGGGGGTCCTGGATTGAACCTCGGGGCCTTTCTGTGTGGAGTTTGCATGTTCTCCTCGTGCTTGAGTGGGTTTCCTCCGGGTACTCCGGCTTCCTCCCACAGTCCAAAGACATGCATGTCAGGTTAATTGGTGGTTCTAAATTGTCTGTAGGAGTGATTGTGAGCATGCATGGTTGTTTGTCTCTATGTGGCCCTGTGATGGACTGGTGACCTGTCCAGGGTGGACCCCTGCCTTTCACCCAAAGAGAGCTGGGATAGGCTCCAGCAGATCCCCGTGACCCTTCAAGGATGAAACGGGTATAGAAAATGGATGGATGGACATTAATGCCCCGGCAGTGGCAATAAGCTTTATTTTATTTTACATTTTTTTAAGATGAGATTTACACTAAATATGTGTTACTGACAAGTGCTGATGTTAAAAGTGTTTGAACAACAAATGTTATAGCACTTTAGTTCATATGGGAGCAGAACATTTAAATAAAAGGAGATTTTACACTACTTTTGAATTCATTATTTGATTTTGCGTATACAATGCGATTAATCGCGATTAATCAGGGAAATAATGCGATTAATCGCGATTAAAAATTTTAATCGTTGCCCAGCCCTAAAATATATATAACTGATAACAAACAATAACTTGATTAAAATTGTTTTTTAGTCTGTAAAGATTTAAAGTGCATCAATCCCACCGTAGTCACATTGAAGCCAAGTGCTACATCAGCATTGTCATATTTCCTCGTCTTAACTTTCTGGAGACTTTTGTTTGTCTCATTATCTCCATCTCCCTGTTAAATATTTTTCCGTGGTGTCTCTTGATGGTTTGTTCACGTCTTATCTCCTGCTCTGTGCTGTGTGTGCGCATGTCTGTGCAAAAAAAACAGACACAACACTGCTAATACTCCCTGCGGCACACTGTGATAATGAGAACGCCACTGCCCCCTACTGGAGTACATGTTCAATTACACTTTATTCCAGTACGGCAAAAAAAAAAAAAAAAAAGGCTTGTTCCCCGGGGTCACACACCCTGGCATCGCACCACGCCCCCCTAAGGGGTCGCGCCCCACTATTTGAGAAGGACTGCTTTGATGAAACCTGTTTGATCCGAGTGGGTAATCAGTGGAGTTATTTTTTCTATTTGGAGTGCCAATGCTTTACTGATGATTTTTGTGTCCGTATTAATTAAAGACAGTGGACAATAACTTGATAAAGATGTGGGGTCTTTGCCAGGTTTTAGTATTAAAGAGATAATAGCAGTATTCATTTCTGCAGGAAGCTGAGATTTTTGTTTGATGTCATCTGTTAGTCGTATAAATACTGGTGCTAGAATGTTCCAAAAGTGTTTATAAAATTCAGCAGGGAAGCCATCTGGACCTGGTGATTTATTATTAGACATAAGTTAAAAGCTTTATGGAGTTCTGTTATGGTGATTGGCTCCTCCAGCTCTTTAACTTGATCTTCTGTCAGGCAAGGCAGGTTAATATTTAGAAATGTATCAATATCTTGTAAATTTGATTTATTTGGAGAGGAATAAAGGCTCTTATAAAAGTTCCTGAATGTTTCATTTATTTCTTCCGGTGTCTGTACAATTTAGCCTTCTGAGTTTACAATTGTGGATATTGTTGATTTTTCTTTATTCCTCTTAATCTGATTCGCCAAGTATTTACTGCATTTATTGCTGTATTCAAATTGCTCATGTCTGAGTCTCTGGATGAGAAATATAGTTTTTTTATTTAAATATTCATTCATTTGTTATTTACAGTTTTGTAATTCTGACTGAATTCTGATGTGGGATTATTAGCGTTTGTTAATTCTAATTCTTTAATCTTTTTTCCAAACTTCGTTCTTCTTCTTCTCCTTTCTTTTTTTTATAAGTCGAGTATGAAATAATTTGTCCTCTTAGCACTGCTTTTACTGTTTCCCAAAGAAGTGAAGGAGCAATTTCTGGTGAGTCATTAATTTCAAGGAAGGATGCCCATTTTCTTTTAGTATAATTATCAAAGTCAGGATCATCCAGTAGTGATGTGTTAAAACGCCATCTGTTGCTGGTTTTGACATGTTTGTTTATATTTAGAATTAAAGAGATTGGTGGACAATCACTAATAATGATTGGATGTATGACTATGTCGACTATTTTCAAGATAATGGAGTTGCTAATCGGGAAATAATCGATTCGGGAGTAAGAGTGATGGACTTGTGAGTAAAATGAAAAATCTTTATCTTTTGGGTGTTTTAGTCTCCAGCCATCTCCAAGACCCAGATCAACCATGAACTGTTAAACTGTTTCTGAAGACTGATAGTTATAGGTTCGATTGGTGTTATTAGATTTATCAAGTGCAAGGTTGAGAACTGTATTAAAGTCTTCACCTATAATTATTGGTGAGCTTGATAAATTGGAAAGAGCAGTAAAGAAGGTATGAAAGAAAGCAGAGACTCATCTTTGTTTGGCCCATAAACGCTGGCTATTATTACTGGGCTGTTGTCTACTGTGATTTTAATACTTATAAATCATCCCTCAGGGTCCGCGACTGTGTCATTATGAGTGAACAAGACAATTTTGTGAATTAAGATTGCTGCTCCCCTTTGTCTTGAGTTGAAATTAGCCATAAAAACATGGCTGAATTGGGAAGTTTTTAATGTTTGATGATCTGATTTAGAGATATGCGTTTCTTGTAATAGACAAATATCAGCTTGTAATTTATTTACAAGCAAATATTTTAGTTTTTTTTACTTGTGAATTTATTCCTTGGATGTTCCAACTTACTAATTTTAATGAATTCATAATGTTAGAATTTTGTAGCCTGATTCATGTTGCTGTATGAGATATGAGAATATTTATAAAAGCCTGAGAATCCGTTTTCCAGAAAATATAAAGAGGTGCCCAGTAAAGGTGTAAAGCAGTGCTTCTCAATTATTTTCTGCTGCACCCCCCCAGGAAGAAGAAAACATTTCGTGCCCCCCCTCCTCCCCACCGTGACTATAAATAGTATAATTTGTTTATAAAATTATTGTAAGTACACCTCTGCATAATAGGGTATCCTTATTAAGGGAAACAAAAAAAAAAAGAAATATAGATCAACTTATAACAAAGATTAACTTTATGAAAATAGTTTTTTAGTCTGTAAAGATTTAAAGTGCATCAATCCCACCGTAGTCACATCCAAGCGCTACATCAGCATCGTCATATTTCCTCGTCTTAACTTTCTGGTGACTTTCGTTTGTCTCATTATCTCCGCCCTCTCTCCGTCTTTGTTTTCATCCCTGTTAAATATTTTTCCCTGGTGTCTCTTGGGTGGCATCACTTCATATCTCCTGCTCTGTGCTGCGTGCACACATGTCCGTGCAAAAAACCCAACACAATATAGCTCAGTTCCTTTCAAATTTTTCCCGTGGCGTTGCATATGTAGCTTTTGCTTAAAGTGTTAAAACTTTGCCACAATGGGACACGGACGTTTGTTTGCTGATGAACTCAGTGGAAGCTAATTTCCTGAACAGTTTCCGCAGGGATTTTAAGCTCCCTATCTTGTGATCTATCTCAGTATTTCTATCTCCATATCTCCCTCTTGATATCTCTCTATTTCTCTCCATCTCTCACTTTCTCTCATTATCAATCTTTTTTGATATCCTTCTCTCTCTATCTTGTAATCTCTCTGTCTATCTCTCTGTCGCGGCATTTATCTATATCGGTTGCACAGATACAATTTCATTTGTATATGCAACCAAAACAGTTGCCCTTTCAAGCCTTTCAAAGTCTGTCAGTGATTATGACTCAAGCAGTTAGACCAAGCACTTTATTAGCCATCACTTTATTAGATGATTGAGGTAAAGTCATCACATCAGCCTCTTTTCAAACATTGTTACTGCAGCATTCAGTAAATGTCAATTATTTTTTACACTGATTACATTTTGGTGGATATGAAATACATGTTTTAAGTAAAACTGTTGATTGTCTATGTTCTATTCAGGACCTTTTTGTGACCTCACAATTTGGTGTTTCTCTCTGTCTTTACAGAAGCATCAAACCAAAAAGGAATCCAAAGGTTACCGTTGTGAGCAGTGTGACAAAGTCCTCGCCACTTCAGGAGGACTAAAGAGGCATGAGATAATTCACAGTGGAGATAAACCTTACAGCTGTGATCAGTGTGGGGCTGCTTTTGCCCATAAAGGCTACCTAAAGATACACCAACATATTCACACTGGAGACAAACCTTACAGATGTGATCAGTGTGGGGCAGCTTTTGTCATATTAAGTAGACTTAAGATACACCAACGTATTCACACTGGAGATAAACCTTACAGCTGTGATCAGTGTGGGGCTGCTTTTGCCCATAAAGGCTACCTAAAGATACACCAACGTATTCACACTGGAGACAAACCTTACAGCTGTGATCAGTGTGGGGCAGCTTTTGTCGTATTAAGTAGACTTAAGATACACCAACGTATTCACACTGGAGATAAACCTTACAGATGTGATCATTGTGGGGCTGCTTTTAGGCAAAAAGGCTACTTAAAGATACACCTGCGTATCCACACTGGAGATAAACCTTACAGGTGTGATCAGTGTGAGGCAGCTTTTACCCGATTGAGTCACCTGGAGATACACAAACATAGTCACACCGGACATAAACCTTACATCTGTCATCAGTGTGGAATGGCTTTTAGAACATCATGTTATCTAAAGGTGCACCAACGTATTCACACTGGATATAAACCTCACAAATGTGATCAGTGTGGGGCAGCGTTTGTCACATCAGGTGAATTAAAGAAACACCAACGTACTCACACTGGAGATAAGCCTTATAGATGTGATCAGTGTGGAGCTGCTTTTACACAATCAAGTAGTCTGAAGATGCACCAACGTATTCACACTGGACATAAACCTTACAGCTGTGATCAGTGTGGAGCTGCTTTTACCCAATTGGATCAATTGAAGCGACACCAACGTATCCACACTGGACATAAACCTTACATCTGTGATCAGTGTGGAGCGGCTTTTACAGCATCAAGTGATCTAAAGATGCACCAACGTATTCACACTGGATATAAACCTTACAGATGTGAGCAGTGTGGAGCTGCTTTTACAAGATCAGATTATCTGGAGAGACACCAACATATCCACACCAGAGATAAACAGTAATCTGTGATCAGTGTGGAGCAACTTTTACTTTTAAACCTTTTACCTAAAGAGGCTCCAATTTCCACTTGGTGAAATAAATAGTTCTTGTCTGTAGATTGTGAGAGAGGTTTTCTAAGACCATTGTATCTCAGAAAGCATCAGCAGATTCAGCTGAACCCTTATTTTAATTATGGGAGAAAGCTTGTAAACCTTCCAGCCTGTGTTCCTGTGAAGATGCTTCTCTTGAGACTCGAGGTGAACATTCGTAAACCCAGTGTAAATTTAATTTGACAATGTTTTTTTTCTACTGTGTTCATTATCATTTTGTTTTTATGATGATTAAAACGATCCAACTCTTGATGATTGTACAACTTTTAGAACCATAGATAATGAATGATCAATGTTAATTCCATTTTGGATTTATTAATTACAAAATTATATGAGTTCAAAGTTCTCAGAACCAGTGTAATAACTTGTGATTATAATGATTATTCTTGTTATTTTTTATTATTTCTATTTTTTTTTTTTTAGCTTTCTTTCTTTTTCGTGAAGGTTTGTTATATTAAAACTTCATTTTGGGGCCTTATTGTTTAACGCTGATTCATAAGTCCGTGACTTTTGTTCCAGATTCTGGCCTGTTGAGGGCCATTGCTTTTGATTATCATTCTGGCTCCATCAAGTTGCTAAGTTTTGACACGTAGGCATCTAAAAAAACTTATCTCAAGGTCCCCATGTTCATGTTGTTTAAAGACGGCTGTTTCTTACTGACAAATTGTCATTTCTGATCATCTGCCTTCTGGGATGTGAGTGAATGACCTCTGAACTTGTATACAACTTGGAGAATAAATCCACTTTGCTCCTCTGTTGTAGTCAGTGCATCGTTTACGTCCCGATTGACTGTCTCACTAGAACACAACACATTATAGTGTATATACTTATAAATAATATATACCTAAATTCTTATGTTACAAGGTTATGGTTGAGTCTGTATAGTTACTTTATTCATCAAGTGAGGATTGAATTTTTTACATTTTGTTCCTGGTTTCTGGTTAGTCTGGCATTTTTTTAACTAGTGATTGATCCTTTCTTTCCTGAAAATCTTGTCTTCTGGAGGACTTTTTGCCTAAAAGTATGACTTCATTAATGTTTTTATGTGTTCTTCAAGTTCCTTTTTTAACTAATGAAGAAGGCTGGCTCTGTTCTGGGGACTGTTCTGGAGCATAAACTGAAGAAAATCATGGACAACCCTGGACAACCCTGAACAGCAACAGTGTCTTCAGACAGAGGCTTCCTTAGATCTGCTGTAACACAGACGTTACAGACGTTACATCCTTCCTGAACTCATCTGGAACCTTCTACAATGAATCTTTGAAGAGACTTAAATCATGACTGTTACTGCAACTATTAATTTCCTTATGGGGATCAATAAAGTATTAAATAATAAAATTGAATTTTTGCTCATTTGCCCATCCACAGATGTGTATTATTATTATTATTTTTATAGAAACACTCAGTTTTATAAAAAGTAATAGGGTTTTGACTCCTGTGATGTTTTTCTAGCTCTTCTGGAAGATAAATTCATTTTGTCAGCAAGATTATTATTATTTTCTTGGCCTGTACATCAAAGCCAAAGCCTGCACTGAAAGAGCCTTTGAAACATCAGAGTTCAGATGTTTTTCTCAACCCTCCGTTCAGACTACCTGTCTGGCCAACATAGATGTGAGTCCTTGTACCCAAGACTCTTCTACTTCGGCTTGCAACCAGTCTGTCGCAGCGAGTACTCTGATGCTAGCAGTTAGAGGCAGGAACTGCTGTTGACGCTGCTGAAGTTCTCCGTAGATCCGACCAGTGTCGTACACATGATGAATGATCGCTGGGCCTGTCTGTCATTTTACTAGTGGCCAGTTCTGTCTTTGCTATTGTGGTGTCTGAACAATATGGTCTTTACCTCTTTATTATAAATTTGACCATGTTATTTAGAGTCAGTGAGTTCATTCCCTGTCTGTTTCAGGAATTTGGTTCGAGGTTGGTGTGTGACAGCTTCTGTATTACTCTGTCAGTGTATTGTTTAGGTTAAAGAAGATATACAAGTGGTATACATGTAAATCTGTCTTAGGATGTTTATCTGGTTCCATCTGTGAAACTAGGATATACCTGGCCGAGGCTATAAAAGCTTGTGTCTCCCTTTGTTTGGGGATTTTCTTCTAGATTGGGTCAGGAGATCCCAGGCTGTCCCAAAAGTCTGTTATAAGCCTCTCTTACTTGTAATAAACTCTTTTATGCATTTAAAAGTTGGCTTCGGAGCAGCCTTTTTGTATCCTGACACACTCAAGACAGCACGGCGAAGTCGATTGAGGGAAAGAGAGGAAAAGAGAGACTCAAAGCCACATCTTTTGTCGCCGTGAAGATCTTCAACTTTTCTGGTGAACATTACTACATTATCCAACCAATCAAGACCTGTTATTTCATTTGATACCATAATAGGAGGAATTAAGACTAGGACACGGGAGTGTTGAAGCGAGAACGTATAAAAAAGAGAGATAAGGGACAAACGGGGTTAATCTCTCAGAGAGTTGGATTCCGAAGAGGAACCCCAAGCTGAGACCGAGGGAGCGATTCAACATCGAGGGACTTTCCAATGACTATTTCTTCAGGTTCATACCAGAGAACAAAGACACCAGAACAGTTAACCAATATTTCAAAAGACTTGATTAAAATTGGAACCTAGGGCTTAGCAGGGGAATAGATGCTGGGGACTTTTCCAGAACATCGGCCTTTGCCTGGAAGGACCACACTCAGACTCCCTTGCTCAGCCCCTGACCAGCTTGGACCATCACGGATGAGTAAAACAGTAAGGCGCAGCTGAATTTAGACATGTTTAGAGTAGAATCAGGTTATTTTATAATGATTAATCAATACATGCGTAGTGTTCCGGGTCTCGGTGGGTGTGTCAGAATTCGATGCTCCAGAAAGCTCTTTGTGACGCGTTCTGAAGTGACGTCACAGCGGCGGCTCTCCTCCGACAACCTGCTCAGAAGTTGGTAGATCCAGGGTTCATCAGGCAGCATTTGATCACATTTCCTGGCTTTTGGAGATTTAGATGAACTTTCAGATACTTCTAGTTTCTACAAACCCTGGAAACTTCACCAGGACGTTTCTATCATCTCCAAGAGACCGACGGGACGCGCTTTTTACCTTGTTGAACAAAGATCAGGAGGTACTTTTTTTTTCTTGGAACAAGTGAACTAAAAACATGGACAAACGCTTTAGTTGTGTGAAAAAGCCAGTTTCCATGTGGTGGGATCATAGGATGATGTTTTTTCTGGTCCAGAAGGAGTTTGATGGGTGAAACAGTGAAATAGCTGCCTGCAGCTGCTAACAAGGTCAGGATGTTCAGAAAAATCAGTCCCATTCAGTCAAAAACAGCAGCCTGAGCCTGTTTCTGACTTATAACCTGACTAAGGATGTGTGTCTACATTTGTGAAAGCTGAATGCTTCTTGAAGTTGACTGATGTTGCTCTAAATGGTTCTCATCATGTTCCAAATCTGTCACTTTGATCTGAATCAGCTGCAGTGTCATCAGCTAAATGTCCAGGATCATCTTCATGTTGTCAGAGGTCTTTTTCTACATTTCTGTCCCTTTTCTTCAAATGTCTCGTGTCCTTCCTGCTCCTGTGAAGCTGTGAAGCGTCAGATTTGTCAGATAATCACTAGTCCTGTTTTAGGGCGTAGCTTTGGTCTCAGTATTGGTGGAGACCAACAAACCTCCACCACCACCAGCCACTATCTGAGCTCTGAGCTAATGAGAAGAGAAAACAGTCGTTAACAGCCGCCTGAAAAACTACCACTATTTATTTGGCTGAGAGTTTCAAGCAGAATCCACATTTCTCTCAACAGTTTAGCACACATTCATTTCTGTTGACAGTTATGGAGAATAAATGAGCTTGAATATGTCCAGCAGTGATGTCATTGCTCCAACTGAATCCTTGTGTCAGTGAAATCATGTGGATGGAAAATGCAGAAATAAGTGCAGTCACAAATAGAAACCCCTCTTTTTTTTCTATGAGACATATTTTATTGAGTTGTAATCAACAGAGAGATTCAGTTCATCTCAACACTTTAGATTAAGGAAAACACTCTGGTCTGAATGTAACACCTGAATCCACAAAAGAAGCAGTCCACTATTCCTGGAGTGTCACCTGAGATGATGCAGCTCATCACTAACTACGCCTACACCTGCTCTGTTCCTGACAGAAGACCATGTGATGGATGTAATGGGTGCTGCAGACCAGTTCTTGGTCCCAGGGATGATGCAGGCTTGCTGCTCCTTCCTGGAGGAGCAGCTTTGTCTGATGATCTACAGGCTTGTGGACTTCTACCACTGCCCTGAATTTAACAACAAGCTATTCCTGGACATCCTGGACCACTTCAGTAGGAGGATCTGGATCTCTCACAGCACCTGCTGGCTGCTTTCTTGGAAAGTGATCGGCTCAGTATGAAACAAGAGGATATGGTGTTTGTGGTTGTTCTTCAGTGGACTGACCACCTGCCTGACCAAAGATGAGGTCAACTCCTGATGCTGCTGCCCAAGGTAACTAAACAGCAAGTCAGCTGTGCTCACATTCATATTCAGTTGGTTGTGTTGGTTTTGGAGTTAATCACAGCCTGACTTCAGCTGCAGACATATTGGACAGGCATCAGTGGGTTAGTAGATTTCTAAATGCAGACTTTTGTTGTCCAGGTGCGACTAGACTTGCTGACTGCTTAAGGAATGGTGTGATGAACAGTCTCATGATGAAGGACCTCCCTGAATCCTCCTCCATCCTCAGTGATGGCTGCATTCATAGATGACCACAAAAAGAAACATCTAGATCTTCTCTGCAGCAGCCCGTGGAGCCGCCCTCGTCTGCCTCCTGTCATTTTACTGGTCACTGGAGGAAAACACGGCACCACTGCAGCCAAAAGCCTTAAACTGCTGGGCCAGTCTGAGGGCTGATATTTCACGGCTCACCACGGCGACGGTTTTGCATATTTAGTGGGTGACTGCAACCAGGAAAGCACCTTAAAAACCATCCTGAGGTTCAGCTTCATCACCTTCATGCGGCAGAACGTGGCGTCCATGAACAGGGCCCGCTGCTTTCTGAGTGTTGCAGAGCTCAGTGGCTACTTTTATGCCACGGGTGGCCGACATGAAAAGGTTCACTATAACGCTGCAGAGCGCTCCAATCCTGAGATCCACCAGTGGATGACGATCCAACCAATGCATGTGAGCAGATCTGGGGCCAGTGGAACCGCTCTACAAGGGAAGGTGGGTGAAGCAGAGCTGACTGAAACAAGTTAGCAATGACTGGGGCTGTCAAACTGACCACTTTATTCAGCTCAACGTTTCTGTGATAGCCAGTTTACTCAGTGAAAAGTTCTTCAAGTCCAAGTTTAGTCACATAAACAGTTACAGTTAAAGGAGTTACATTTCTTTTTGGGTCATCATCTTGTTTCCAAAGGTGTTAATTAATTCCTATTAAAATCCCAGTAATTTCAGACTGGAGAGTAATCTCAGTTTAATAAAAAAAAGAAGTGTACGAGCCATATCACAGGTTGCTACTGTTAATAATAGTTTGTTAGCTTCCCTTTCTAAAATGTTGAACTGCCCCTTTAAGGATGCTGCTGGTGACCTCGCAGCCTTGTAACTTTCTGATCAGGTTAAGCAGCCTAAGGAGCAAGACAGTTTTTTGATGTGAGCCTAGTTGAGCCAAAAGGATAATTTGTAACTTTGTTTTTTGCTTTTGTTGCAAGTAAAGTTTTTTGGAACAGAGTTACTGCCTCAGAATATTCTTCAAGGTCAAGCTTATTGCCAAGGGACTACTTAATAGTGGTGGTAAAAGCGGACTACCGGGGGTAGAAGGAGAGATTGCCACTACATGTGAGTCAAAAAACTCCGCTCTTGGAAAGAAGAATGGACTAACGTGGATTAACGTTGTTTCTGCATGGATGAGGAACCAACACAAGACCTCATACTGGAAAAAAGTAAGCAGATGCATGCTTTGAAACACGTTTTCAACTGCTAAGTAAGTTAACTTAAGGAAAGCTAGTGGGCCGGAGCCAGTCAACTTTAATTACCTCGTTAAGTGCCCCTCGTTAAGTGCCTGCACGGAGCTCAGCACCGCATATATGGTGAATGCATTTCACTGAAGTGGATTTTGGATACCAGCTGTTTGTGAAAAAACTATGTGTATGTGAAGACACTGCTGGGCATTAGTTTGTTTTTGGAAAACGGACTGTTTTTAAGCTGCATCTGAGTCAAGTGGTCTGTATTGTGGTCATGGAAGAAGCTGACCAGAAGAGGGCGCCAAAGCCCACAAAGAAAGCAGTGGATGATAAAATTAGAGGCTTGTTGGATCCATAGAGGTAATTATCTCAGCTTACAGGCATGATGAAAAACATTGATAATTTGAAGCTTGATGATTCAAATGTGGATGAAGTAGAAGAGATGCTTCATGATAGTTTTTACAAAGCATTTACTGAGCTTGAGGATATAAATGCTGCAGTTGTTGCTTTATTGGATGAAGATGAAGGCCAAGCAGATCAGCAAAACTGGTATGAACCAAGAACAGCACCTTTGAAAAAGACTTGTTGAGAACACTGAAAACTGGTGTGCTGCGATGAGAAAGAAATCACCAGATAAAAATAATGCAAATGAAGTTAAAGGTGCCTATGATAACCCAGGAGAAAAGATTAGTCAGGATGACATTAAAGCAGAAGATAGTATATCTCAAGTTGCAAAAAGTTCTCGGCAGAGCAAGAAATCATCAGTTGCTTCATCAAAAAAACTGGGTCTTCAGCACGTATGAAGGAAGAAGCAGAGCATGCCCTGATGCCGTTCAGCACTTTAGAAAGAACAAGCACTGGAGATCGAACAGCGCAGCTGAAGGCTAAAAGGAGCAGCTTGCGCTTACACAGCTATGCAGAGTCACAGGCAAAGCTCATGGTGTTTGAGGAATTGAAGGAAGCACTCACAGTAGTCTGACACAGAAGCATCCAAAAGTAGGCGAAAAGAAGAGAGTGATGGTGCTGCGCTAACCTTAAATGCTGCTGCAGGAGAACACACCGGACACTGTTTGCTGGTTTGTTTGCACAGTCTTCACAGACACAAAACCAAATGAACTCGTACAGTAACCACCCGCAGACACAAGCAGTGAAAGAGGACTGTATGAAGTCATGCAGAAACAAAACGCTATTACTGAGATGCTAGTAAGGCAAGGCATTCCGTTTTTAAAGGTGACCCTCTCGCTTACAAATCTTCATCAGGGCCTTTGAGCATGCTGTGGATAGCAAAATTGACAGTCATCAGGACAATTGTACTACTTGGAGCAGTATACGCGGGGGAGCCGAAGAACTTGTCATAGTTGTGAGCATATGTCAGCCGACAGAGGCTACCATGAGGCTAGAAGTTACTCCAGAGGCAATATGGTGTGAGTTGAGATAGCAAACGCATACATGGAGAAAGCCTTGAGATGGCCTCAGTTAAAGCAGAAGATGGTCATCGCTGAATGCCTATGCTCTCTTCTGATTGGATGTAGAAATACGAGGATGATATTGAGTTCATGGAAGAAATGGATTAACCCTACCAACATGCGAGTTGTTATTTCAAAGCTTCCCTACAAGAAGGAGAGTGGAGAACAACTGCATTTGAGATCATGAGACGGAAGAGGACGAGCAAGTTTTCACACCTAGTCGACTTCATTGATCGACAAGCAAGGTAGCCCTGATCCTCTTTTGGAGATGTCTTAGAAGGTTCACAATCATTAAAGGAAAAGAAAAAGGCTACAAAGAAAGAAACACAGGAAGTCTGGACAAAGAGAAAGCACATTTGCTACAAGTGTGCAGGACACAACCATGGAGGCAACTGCAAAGGGAAGCAGCCCTGTAAAAGGTGTTGTAACAGCCTTTCACAAACCTTGCCTATTCTGCCAGAAGAATCATGCTCTTTCTGTCTGCAGTAGAATTAAAGAGCTGACAAACATAGAACGGGTAGACTTCCTGAAATCTAGAGGCCTGTGCTTCGGATGTCTTACCTTTGGACACCTTAGTAGAAACTGCAAAAAGAGACTGAAGTGTCAGATTTGTTCTCAGTCGCATCCAGACATACTCCATGTCAAGACAGAGGATAACAGTGCTTCAGAAAAGATGGAAGAAACAATACTGAGACAGAGTGGTATCTAGTGCTTATGTGTCGTTTGGTCAGGAGTCATGTGGAAACACTGGGGCTGGAAAAGAGGAATGTGTGCTCGCTGTCGTACCAGTTAAGCTTAAGTCGAGAAAGAGCGAGAGATATGTGGAAACATATGCCTTTATAGATCCTGGCAGCACAGCAACATTCTGCACTGAAGACATTCAGAGAAAACTAAATCTGAAAGGAAGGAGCATCCAGTTTCTTCTTGACACAATGGCTCAAGACAGCTCTGATAGTCACAGTTGATGAAGAGTGTTTGCTCTTTCAGATCTTGAGGTGTGTGGTCTTGAAGAAAAAAAACACCTACATTGAACTCCCAAAGGTGTTACACACAGCCACATCCCAGTGAGAAAGAAAATATACCACGGCAGGAAGATATTGCAAGTGGCAGTATCGAAGGAAGTACGCCTGCCATGTATTAAAGCAGAAGTGGGAATGCTTATTGTGCCAACGTCCCAAAGCATTGAGCCATGGCAAATCATAAATAGTGATGGAAAGGGCCATATGCAGTCAAGACCGCCCTGGGATGGGTGATCAATGGGACTCTCAGAAGAGACGAGGGCCCAAAAACAGACAATGGTGAGCTGCAGAGCTACACAGCTAATCGCATTCTGGTAAGCGAATAGAAGAACTGTTAGTGACAACGTACACACAGATTTCCCAGAACGAAGCTGCGAAGAAAAAGAGGAAATGTCCCAGGATGATCACAGGTTCCTGCACCTGGTGTCAAGTTCAGCAAAGTTAGTTGATGGTCATTACCGTCTGGGTTACCCTGAGAAATGAAACATCAAGATGCCAATAATCGCTGCATGGCTCAGCAGCGAGCGGACAATCTCAAAGAGGAAGTTAAAGAGAAACCCAGACTTTCATAAAGACTACGTAGCATTCATGAGAGACATCATTGGTAAAGGCTATGCCGAGAAAATACCAGCTGAACGCTCAGTCGCAGTGATGGTCGTGTGTGGTACATCCCTCACCACGGGGTGTATCATCCCAAGAAAAAGAATTAAGAGTAGTCTTTGATTGCACAGCCACATATCAGGGCATCTCAATAAATGAACAGTTGCTCCAAGGACCAGATCTCATAACAGCCTCATTGGGTCCTCCTGTTAAGGTTCAGAGCATCCAGTGGCGCTGATGGCGGACGTAGAGTCCATGTTTTTATCAAGTGAGGGTTCCAGAGGAAGGAAGATCTCTACGTTTTCTGTGGTGGACAGGGGTGATCTGAACAGCGAAGTGGAAGAGTTCAGGATTAAAGTACATTTCGGTGCTACATCTCACCCAGTTGCGCCACCTACGCGCTGAGAAGAACTGCGGAAGATGCAAAAGAGATTATGAGTGCAGAGGCAATTGACACTGTGTTGAGACATTTTTATGTTGATGACTGCCTAAAAGCAGTGGAAACAAGTGAGCAGGCAATCAGCCTGGCACAAGAACTCACAGCCTTGTGCGCCAGAGGAGGCTTCCATCTCACCAAGTGGATGAGCAACAGCAAGACAGTCTTGTTGTCTATTCCAGATAGCGAAAGAGCACCTGAAGTCAAAGACCTAGACTTGAGACACGACACACTCCCTGTGGAGCGTGCGCTTGGTGTGCAATGGTGCACAGAAACTGACAGGTTCAACTTCCAGATAAACATGCAAAACAAGCCTGCCACCAGACGTGGAATCTTATCCACAGTAAGTTCTGTCTTTGACCCCCTTGGCTTTTTGGCACCACTCATATTACCAGCAAAACTCATCCTGCGCGACCTGTGCAAAAAGAAACATGGTTGGGATGAAGAGATCGAAGGTGAACATACAAAAAGATGGAATGAATGGTTAGCAGACTTAGAGAGTCTGGCAGAGTTCAGCATCCCCAGATGCATCAAAACAGAAGAGTTTGGGTCCACACAATCAGCACAATTGCATCATTTTGCTGATGCTAGTGAGGGTGGATATGCTACGGCTTCCTACGTGTTGCTTACCAGTCATGAAGACAAAAAACACTGTTCTTTTCTACTTGGAAAATCAAGAGTGACACCTCTGAAACACGTCACAATTCCAAGACTGGAGCTGACAGCAGCAGTCATGGCCGTCAAAATGGACAGAATGTTAAGACAGGAGCTTAAGGTCCCATTACAGGAATCTGTCTTCTGGACTGATAGCACCACAGTGCTCAGATATGTCTCAAACGAAAGTGCTCGCTTCAAAACCTTTGTAGCGAACAGGGTCACTACAATAGAGATCATTCTCATCCTACCCAGTGGCGCTATGTGAACTCAGCGCTGAATCCAGCAGATCAGGGCTCGAGAGGAGTCAAGGTGAAGAGGTTCATGCAGAGCAAAGTCTGGATACACGGCCCGGCTTTCTTGCTTAAACCCGAGAGTGAGTGGCCAGAACAACAGAATGAAAAGGATTTAACATCAGAAGAAGACCCGGAAATCAAAACATGTGCCAGAGTGATCATGACTAGCACACAAGAGAGCTATGATACTATCAACAAGCTTATCGCTTACTTCTCGACATGGCAACGTCTAAAAAAGGCAGTTGCATGGTTTCTCAGATTAAAAGAGACACTAAGGCTACTGAAAAATAAGAGAAAAGAACTTGAAACTACTATCAGTCAGTCTGAGAACAACCCCGAAAAACAGAACAAGCTCGTTGCACAGCACATGAAGAAATTCAAATCAACAATTCCTCAGCATAAGATAAGAGATAAGATAAGAATCTTTATTGTCATTGTATAAACGTACACAACAAAATTCTGTTTGGCAGCATCTCCCTTATAGCAGCTTCAGTCACAAGTATATTTCCACGTAATAATAAATACTATAAACAGTAAAAACAGGTAGTATTTTTATAAACATAAATAGTCTGAGTTGAAGGTGCAGTATTTAAGGTGCAAGAAGTTATTGTCCATTGGGAGGAGCGGTAGTAGTGTGTGCGTGTGGAGGGGGGGGGGGGGGGGGGGGGGGGGGGGGGGGGATGGGTGTCATGATTCCTGCAGCAGACTTTTCACAGCCATGGGGAAGAAGCTGTTTTCAGTCTGTTGGTGCGGGCTCTCATGACTCTGAGTCTGCCAGAGGGGAGGTGGGAGAATAGAGAGTGTCCTGGGTGGGCGGGGTCATCCTGGATCTTTGCAGCCCGTCGATGAAGCCTGCTCCAGTAGATCTCCTGTAGGCGCGGTAGTGGGGAGCCAACGATCCACTGAGCAGTCTTGATGACCCGCTGCAGTTGTTTTTTCTCTGATGCAGTGCAGCTGGCATACCACACCGTACACCCGTAGGTCAGGACCTCTCTATTGTGCACTGATAAAAGTTTTTTCAGCAGAGGTGGAGGGAGTTTGTTCCTCCGCAGCGTTCTCAGGAAAAAGAGACGCTGCTGGGCCTTTTTAATGATGTGGGTGGTGTTCACAGTCCAGCCCAGGTCCTCTGAGATGTGCAGTCCCAGAAACCTGAAGTTTTTGACCCGCTCCACCTCTTCCCCATTTATCCTCAGACCTGAGTGTAGTTTAGTCCTTGTCTTTCGGAAGTCAATGATGAGTTCTTTTGTTTTTTTTGGGTGTTGAGGTTGAGGTGGTTGTCACTGCACCAGGCCGCCAGTGCTCGGACCTCCTCCCTGTATGGTGCCTCATCACCATTGTTTATCAGTCCAACAATGGTTTGTGTCGTCTGCAAATTTTATATGAGGGTGTTGGAGTCTTGGGTGGCGACGCAGTCGTGGGTGTACAGCGTGTACAAGACTGGACTCAGAACACAGCCCTGAGGCACACCGGTGTTGAGAAACGATGGTGGAGGATGTGGAGGTGCCCATCCTGACGTGGCTGGGGTCTGTTAGTCAGGAAGTCCTTGATCCACAGACAGAGGGAGGTTCCGAGTTGGAGTGTCTGCAGTTTGTTGATCAGTCGGCTGGGGCTGATGGAGTTGAATGCCGAACTGAAGTCAACAAACAACATCCTGATGTATGATTTTGGGCTTTCGATGTGGGTGAGAGCGGTGTGGAGGGCGATGGAGATGGCGTCAATCTGTGGATCTGTTGGACCTGTAGGCAAACTGATGTTGGTCGAAGCCAGGTGGGATATGGGCCTTGACATGCTTGTAACACCAGTCTCTCCATACATTTCATGATTACCGGTGTCAGGGCCACAGGCCGGTAATCATTCAGTCCTGTGATGGCAGAGGTTTTTGGGCACAGGGATTATGGTGGCAGTTTTTCAGGCAGGTTGGGGACTGTGGCTTGCTGCAGCGAACGGTTAAAGATGTTAGTGAATACTGCAGCAAGTTGATGGGCACATGATTTCAGCACCTTCCCTGGTATTTCCATCCGGTCCTGGTGCTTTGCTGGTGTCGATGCCTCGCAGGACTCGGAGTACCTGGTGTTGTTGGATGGTGGGGGGCTGGTCATGCTCTGACGGTGTCAGCTGTGTCTCCTCTGCCTGTCTGCTGTTTTCTTCAAAGCGGGAGGGAAGAAGAAGGCGTTAAGTTGGTCTGGGAGAGAAGTGTCGGTGGGGGAGGGGGTGTTGTGGCATTGTCTGTAATCTGTGATGTTCTGGATGCCTTTCCACATGGAGCGGGGGTTGTTTTCCCTGAAATTGGCCTCTATCTGCTCTCTGTATCTTGCTTTAGCAGCCTTGATGCCCTCTGTTCAGGTCCACTCTAGCCTTCCTGTAGGCCTCCCTGTCTCCTGACCTCAGTGCTGAGTCTCTGGCCGGAGTAGTGCTCTGGTTTTGGTGTTGAACCAGGGTTTTTGGTTGGGGCATTTTTCACCCTGTTTCCTTGTTGTTACACTGTCCATGCAGAAACTGATATATGACAGTACAGAGGAGGTGTGGAGCTCAATGTCTGGTTCCTCAAAGAGCTCCCATATGGTGTCCTCAAAACAGTCCTGCAAGGATAGTGTGGCCTCCTCAGTCCAGCACTGTATGGACTTGTGCTGTGGCTTGGACCTGCAGACGAGGGGTTTGTAGGCTGGTATTAGGAACAGGGACAGGGAAAGATGGTCTGAGTGTCCAAGGTGAGGGGAGGGGCGGGCTTTGTAGGCTCCAGAGATGTTGGTGTAGACCTGGTCTAGTGTTCTGCCCTTCCTTGTTTTAATGTCCACATTCTTGTAGAATCTGGGGAGCACAGTCTTTAAATTGGTGTGATTGAAGTCCCCAGCCACAATGAAGAAGCCCTCTGGGTGTTTGTTCTGCTGCCTGCTGATGCTGTCATGCAGCCTGCTCATGGCTACATTAGCATTAGCTCGTGGGTGGATATACACAGCAGCCACAAACACTTGAGTGATTTCCCTGGGCAGATAGAAAGGTCTGCACTTTAGCAGTAGGAACTCCAGATCTGGACAGCAGTGTCTCTCAACAACGGCAGTGTCCGTGCACCAATTGTTGTTAATATAAACACACACACCTCCTCCTCTCGCCTTGCCTGAGTCTGATGTGCGGTCCGCCCGGAAGATTGTGCGACCTGCTAGCTCCACAGCTAGGTCCGGGATGTTTTCATGCAGCCAGGTCTCTGTTATCACCATGATGCAGCTGTCTATCCGGTTGTTAACGTCCCGTAGTTTAATTTCGTCCATCTTGTTGACCAGGGAGCGGACGTTGGCGAGAAAGACGCTTGGAACCGCCGGTTTATGCGGAGTCGCGGTTAGCCTAGCTCTGATGCCGGCTCGTTTGCCTCGTTTCAGGCGTCTTTCACAGCGCCGCCGTCGCCGCCTCTCTGTCCGTTCTCGTCGGCATATCCTCTCCGGGAACGAGTCGAACCCTTCCGGGGTCCAGCCAGTCCAGTGTTGTTTGAGGCTGATAAGTTCGGCTCTGGTATAAGTCTTTTTCAGTGCGTTTTCAGTGCGTAGCTGCTAACTAAGGAAGAGCACCGGGTCGCTGCGTCTGCACGCGCCGCCATCTTGCTTGATAAACAAGCAAGCTCTCAGCATGCGTTGACACTCGAAGAGCTGACTGAAGCAGAAACAGAGCTCATACGGATAAGTCAGTTACAGGACTACACTGAAGAAATCTGTGCTCTGAAAGGAAATGCTCTAATCAAGAAAAAGAGCCAGATCTACAAACTAGACCCCATGTTGCAGGATGGTATATTAAGAGTTGGAGGCAGGCTTAATAAAGCTGCAATGCCACAAGAGGCTAAACACCCAGCCATCCTTGCTAAAAGTTCCCCTGTAGCTAACCTCATACTGCAACACCTCCACCAAAAAGTTGGACACTGTGGTCGCAACTCTATGCTAGCAATGCTGCGACAAAAATATTGGATCCCTCAAGCTAACTCAGCTGTAAGAAGGATTATCTCCAAGTGCATTGTGTGCAGAAGACTCAATGCTAAAGCTGGAAGACAAAGGATGGCAGACCTTCCTGAAGACAGACTACTACCTGATCAGCCACCCTTTACCAACGTGGGGGTTGACTTCTTCGGGCCATTTGAGGTTAAACGTGGAAGAAGCCATGTTAAACGATATGGCGTGATTTTCACTTGTCTCACTGTAAGAGCTGTTCACATTGAGATAGCTCACAGCCTGGACACGGATTCCTGCATCAATGCCATACGTAGGTTTATATGCAGAAGAGGACAAGTAAAAATGTTACGCTCAGACAATGGAACAAACTTTGTTGCAGCAGAAAAAGAACTGCGCAAAGCGTTGGAAAACCTGGATCAAAACAAAATACAGAACTCCATGACAAAAAAGGGCATTAAGTGGATTTTCAACACCCCAGCGGCCTCACACCAAGGTGGCGTGTGGGAAAGACAAATCCGTACTGTACGAAAAGTCTTGAACTCTGTGTTACAGCAACAGACACTAGATGATGAAGGACTCCAAACTGTAATGTGTGAAGTTGAAGCCATCATCAATAACAGACCAATAACACACTCATCAGCTGACCCTAATGATGTGGAGGCCTTAACACCGAATCACTTGTTACTCATGACAACACAGCCCAACATTCCACCAGGGGTCTTTGACAAGGACGATCAGTATGCACGGCGACGGTGGAGGCAGATACAGTACATGGCCGATCTGTTTTGGACCAGATGGACAAGAGAATACTTGCCACTCCTTCAGGAGAGACAAAAGTGGCTCACACCACAGAGGAACTTCTCGCCAGGTGATATCGTACTGATCATGGATGAATCTGCCCCTCGCAACTCCTGGAATATGGGTCGAGTAATAAAGACATTACCAGACTCCAGTGGTACAGTGAGGCAGGTCAGCGTGAAGACTAAGAATAACGTACTGGACAGACCTATAACTAAACTGTGCCTGCTGAAACATGCAGTGTAGACACTTTAAAAAAAGTGGATGAGAGTTTATGTATATAGTCTTTCATCTTTGTGTATTGTGATGTATATGTAACAGTACCATGGATAGTATGTTGAATATTATATGGCTCATGCTGGATACTTTGTGGTAATTGTTTTGCATTTAGCATAAGCAATTAGGGGCTGGAAATGTACGAGCCATATCACAGGTTGCTACTGTTAATAATAGTTTGTTAGCTTCCCTTTCTAAAATGTTGAACTGCCCCTTTAAGGATGCTGCTGGTGACCTCGCAGCCTTGTAACTTTCTGATCAGGTTAAGCAGCCTAAGGAGCAAGACAGTTTTTTGATGTGAGCCTAGTTGAGCCAAAAGGATAATTTGTAACTTTGTTTTTTGCTTTTGTTGCAAGTAAAGTTTTTTGGAACAGAGTTACTGCCTCAGAATATTCTTCAAGGTCAAGCTTATTGCCAAGGGACTGCTTAATAGTGGTGGTAAAAGCGGACTACCGGGGGTAGAAGGAGAGATTGCCACTACAAGAAGCTATAAAAAGTTAATTTCCTTCAATATTAAATTAAGTTTGGTGACAGTTTTGATGAATGAAATGAAATGTTAGACGAAAAAGAAATACATAAAAAAAAATGCTTTGTTACATAGTAAATAGTATTGAAGTATGAATGTGTGGGGGAGACCTGATGAGTGATGTTTTGCACCTGTGGAGAGTGATTGGACTCAATTGTTTGGAGCCAGAGGGGATAAAGAGGAGAGGAGGAGGAGTAACGAGGAGCCCAGAGGTTGGTGTGAGAGCCAGACCAGAAACTGCTGTCCTGAGCTGCGATTGAGGTGTGGCACCGCGGTGGGTGGGTGCTGTTCGCATCTTGTAGTGCTGCCGGCAGTGAAGACAGCTGAGCAGGGGAGCTGCATCCTGTTGGTTAGGAGGGGAGCCCTGATACCTCCTTTAGGTAGCTAGGGATTGGGGATTAGTTCGTGCCTCACCACTCTCCTGGACTACTTCTCTCCATCTCAGTGGCTCCAGACGACATCCAGCCTTGCCTAGCACATCTGCCCTGCCTGTGGTGGTGCATCCCGAGTAGCCGGGTCGCCCTTCCCGCTCCGTGGGAGACGTCAATACTCAACCCCATGGGGGGGTCTTGTCACTAGACCCGGGCAGGATAAGTCAATTTATTTTAATCACATCCATGATTGTTTGTCTGTCATTATAGCTTGTATATGTCTTTTTAAATAGGTCTTAATCAATTGACAGTTTGTGAGAGGGGCTCCTTTAAGGTGGCCGCCAGCCGGTTGGGCAGTATTCTGCTTCCCTTTTTGTTTGTTAGGAGTGGGTTCTGACTTGCAGTTGCAGTGGTCCTGAATAAAAAAGGGGGGCATAGCCAAGTGTATCCCCCAGTTTGTAGTGTCTGGTTGCTGTGCAGTGAGCCTGGTGTGCAGTGCCTGGTGTAGGGTGTTTAACTCTCTCCTTTACTTGCAGTGTTGGTGTGCAGGAGTGCGGAGTTACTGCCTGGCCTGCTGACCCTTCTCAGCCCACTACTCCAGACCTTTTAAAGGAGCGACAGGTTCTTTGAATAAAGATTTCTTTGTGGTATTTCTAATCTAGCTGCGGCGAGTGCTTCTTTGCCTCTGACACCGGACCAGACCGGATTAACAAATGTGGTGGCAGCTTAATTCTTTAAATCTAGAAATTTATTACAGTATTTAAATACAGAGGAAAAAACTGAATAAATCTAGTTGTATATAAAACAGAACTTATATGTCTATTATTCCAACGTTAATGTCATCATTGCTCATCTAAAAATCCAGAAATGCATCATCTCCACTCTTGGCAGGACAAGCTCTTTTCTTATTTCTCACCAATCATTATTTGAACGTCATGTTTGTCTGGATACATTAGAATCAAGAACAGAAGACATACAACATGAGGTGGAACCAGAGAACGAATCGGAGAGGGAGAATCTTCACTCTCAGGATTTCTGATTGTCTCAAGGTGCTGCTCGCCACATAGTCCAGAATTAATGGGGTCAATGCAAATGTACCCCTATAAATATAAATGAACCCTTAAACCTGGTTGGCTCCCACAAGTGTGGAGAAACCCTGCAAGGAGGAAACCTGATGTTTTCTGTGTTTGTTTTACAACTGGATATTTGAACAGAAGATTGAGTCCCATTTGAAATGAAGCCTGATTCATCAATCATGGAGTCCCAGTGTTGAGAATTGATCAGAGGTTTCCATGAATGAGGCCAAATGTGACTAAAGCAAAGAAAGAACATTGACTCTAAAGGAGGCAAGAGTTCAATGAAGTGGATAAAGGAATGATCAAAGTTATCAAATGCTGAGTGAGAACATCCAGTAGTGTTGCTAAATGACATCGTCTCTTCCTGAACTGCATGTTTGTCATTCCAGATGTGTTCACCTCTGTGATCACATCTGCTGGAGGAGAGATCCCAGTAGGAGGACAAAGGTCAAACAGCTGGTTACTATCTGTGAAGATAGTCCAAGTCTGTTTATCTGTTTGATTTGCTCTGAACACAAACCTCATTATGGTGTTATTGAAGACGATCTTTGATTTCTTCATAGTGCTGTTATTCTGATGTGTTTTTGATCAAAATCATGTTAAACCTGCTAGTTTACAGAGCACATTACATAATGTCTAACTGTCATACATAATGTCTTACTCTGATAACTGTCCGAAAAAGGAATAGCCTGGCTTTAGGTACTGTCATAAGTGACATTTGTTAACTGCAGCTCTCCCCTGATGATCTGGGTTCTTGTTACCGACTAGGTTAAGGTTAGTGGCTTGGACAATAAGCCCCAAGGGAATGTAACAATGTTGGGCTAGAGTAACCGTTAAGAACCTGTGTTGTTAATGCAGAGGCAGTGTTATGGCCCGGGTCGCCCATAGCAGCCGTGTGTGTGTCTGTGTCTGTCAAGTTGGCGTCTCTCCCTGTCTCTAGTGGTTCCTGTTTTACTTTGAAAGGTCTGTCTTGTCTCTATTGTTTTCTGCTTTGCTTCCTTCCCCTCCTCACCACTGATTCCCTGCACCTGCCTCTCGTTTGTTCCTCTGTGTATTTAAGTCCTGTCATTTCCCCTGTTCTCTGTGGGTCCATCGTCGTATGTGTTTGCAGTCCTGTATGTTTTCCCTCCTGTCTTTTGGATTATTATGTTTTTGCAGTTTGACTTTTTGTGTTTTTTGATCTTTGCCTTTTTTTGTGTTTATGGATCATTCTGGACTTTTTTTGTGTTTTGTTAAATAAACCCTGCTCTTTTTGAGATCTCCTGCACCTTGGTCCTCTTTAGTAGCTGCACACATGACAGGCACAGCCAAATCTGTCTAATTGTGAGGACAGATCCAATGTCCACGACGATGTCTTGTGTTAATTTTGTATTTATTAATTTATTAAGCAGGTTAGCAAGGTTAAACAGCAGCATTCATTGGTTAAACCTTGAAAATATACTCTCTAATTCTTGTCCAAAAATCAAGCTGTGGCTTACGAACGGATTCATCTGTGTTGATCCAAGGACGGTTGGGGGTAGGCAAATGGCCAGTTTGCGCTTTCCAAGGCTGCTGAGGAGCAAGGTGAATGTGCTGACCAAAAGCCCTGGCAGTGAGCTAGGGTAAATCCAAAAAGGCTCCAAATTATCCTCAGGAATTGGGAAGTTTTCTGGTTAATCCGTTCTGAGTGTCTTCTTTCTTTGTTCTTGAAGAATGAATCCCTTTTGCATATTCCCTTTAAAGTTGGTTTGCTCGCTCGGTCCCAAGCCAGCCCTGCTTACTCGAGGACGCTCCACAGAAGAACCCAGACTTCCTCAACTCCTCAGCTTTTATGCCTCCTGGCTGGCCACACCTTACCTACGTCCACCCCCAAAGTCCTCGCAGAGTTCACAAGCCTTGATTGGTTACAATACATGAGGGCTGTACAATACCACATTAACATAGCATTTCTGATTGGTCTTACAGTGGCATGCGTAATTATATTTACATAGTATTGATGATTGGTCCACATCCAGCAGAGTCTTACAAAACCAAACGCACTCTGCATGAAGCTTCAAGGCTTCTTGCCCCTGGCTCTAGCTTGCTGTCACATGCTAACAGCGGCTAGCTTGTGTGTGTAGCGGAGAGAGTCCCCTTATCTTGTCAGGGTTTTAAGCTTGAAGCACAGAGTTGTTCTGAACAATCCAGTTTAAGTTTTCCCTCAAAAGAATTGTTACTTAATTAACAACCCTAATCTATGCCTTCCCAAATCCATTCTAGGTTCGTCATTAGAGAAATCAATACTTTTATTGGTTTTTAATACCTTAATAAACCAATACTTGTCATCCAACTCTCCTCTCATCTTCTTCATTTAAACGAGCCTGACACACAGCTGTTGTTCACATATCCAACGTGGCACACAGACTCTGCTTAACTCACTTGTTTACCTTTCATGACACACACCTGAACACTTACTTTGCGTTTTTCAGATCAGCATTCGACCACTTCTTACTGATTTTCTGCATTACTAAAATGAACGATCCTACGGTTATTGATTAGAACTCACAAGTCACAATAATCATTACATTTCTGTTACCCTACTACACTATGAGCATAATCAGATCATAATTTGCATCCTGCAATCACTCAGATGCGATATTTTCTCTTCCTCATGGCTCAGCCATAGAGAAAATCTCTCCAATACAGCCGAGATGATCCCAACATTCCATGCCTCACTCAACAAGTCATAAAATATAACACACAGTGTCTGTACATAACATGATATCGTGATCAAATAGTCAAACATGTATATACATATATATATATATATAAAGAGAGTCAGTCCTACAGGACTACAGTCTTCAGGACTGGGAACAATGGAAGAATGGACCTGTTGGGGGTGTCATGTTTACTGTCCAATCATAGATAACAACTGGAGTCAACAAGTCCTGTTTCTGCTGGATCATTCTTCACTTACTAGCTGTTCTGGCTCAGTTTAGCTGATGCTAGTCTTTAATGCTAATCAATGCTACGTTACATTCATTTTGATCAAATCTGTGCTGGTTTCAGATGTTGCTACAGAACTAACATCTGAATTGAGAGGTCACTGCCCAGACATGGACTTGGTCTTCAGCTGAGCTCCACCAGAGCTGCTGCGGTCATATATCGCTAGCCTAGCCTAGCCTAGCCTAGCCTCGGCCCAGCTGGGTGGCTCGGGTGAAACAGTTCTTTTCCTTCTCTGTACTTTTCCATCTTCTGATACAAATTCTTCCTGGATTCATCTGTCCAGAGAATCTCCTTCAGAACACTGGATTCTGGTTTAGATGTTTTCTGCTAAAATCTGACCAGTCTTTCCTGCTCTTACATGTTACCGTTTTTTCTCTGTATTTTTATTGATGAAGGTGTCTCTTGATTGTAGATGTTGACATTGATTCATCTACAACGTATCTTCATCAGAGCATCACTGACACCTGTTGATGTTGTGAAGGTGTTTTTTTTCACCAAGGAAAGGATTCTGTGATCATCATTTCAGTTGTATCCGTGGTCTTCCAGGCCTTTTGATGTTGTTGAGGTCATCAGAGTTTTTTTTTTCTTTCAAAGAAGCTGCTGATTAGGTTACATTCAAGGTTTTGTGTTAACTGTCTTATAGAATTATGTTGTTTTTTTCAGCATATTGATGGCTTCCTTTACTGGCACTGAGATGTCCCTGTATGGAGCCCCGTTTGGGTCATAATTCAATGAATAAATGAGTCTATTATTATGAAATACAGGCTTTTATTATTATGAAATACATATCCATTTTTATGAAATGTTTCCTATTATTATGAAATATATGTGTATTATTATGAAATATTACAAAAAATATTAATATTATGAAATATATTTTTATTATTATTTAATCTTAGTCTAATGCATAATAGTTTATTTCAGAATGGCTTTTTTATCTAAGAATGAGCTTTTAGATAATGGCTTAGTTTTTCAATAGAATGAGCTTTTACATTATAATGACATTTTGCCAGTGGGCAGGGACCAGTGGTTGACCTGCACACTCATTGGCTGATCCTTCTCCATTCTAACGCGCTGACATCGACTAGTTTTGGTCCATGAGGTCCCATTAGCAGCGGGCCATGGCATCATCAAGGTGCGCTTCTAGTCTGATTGTAGCTATGGCAGCCTGGACTGAGCTACGGGAAAGGGTTAGGGTTAACCGTAAACTGAGGTGCATTCTGCCACCTACTGGCCTGGAGTATATACATTGCACCTCTCGCCCACTATGAATATTCACTGTTCTGTTGCTTATGCGTGAATGAAAGAGCAGCCAATCACATAAATGGCTCCGCCCTCTCTGCTGTGATTGACACACAAATCATTCTTATGAAAAACAAAGCCATTATTAGGTAAAAGATCATTCTTATGAAAAACAAAGCCATTATCATAATAATGAGAAATATTTCATAATAATAAACGCCTGTATTTCATAATAATAGACTAATTTATTCATTGAATTATGACCCAAACAGGGCTCCATATCCCTGATCTTCATGTTGATAGCTCCAGTAAAACAGCTGCTACATCACAACTCTTTCATGGCTCACCACTGCTCTTTGGATGTTCCTAAAACGTCCTGTAGGTGGCAGCATAATCCTAAACAATGTATTATTGATGTATTACTGTAAATGAAAATAACTCTCCCATCATGTTTTCCTTCCTTTTTTTGTTGAACTCAGTTATTTGAGAAACAAGCTCAGTAGCTCAGCAGTCAAGGGAAAATTAAAGATAAATGCAAAGGCTGTTCTTGGCTCAAGTAAAATTCAACTTTATTATAACAATATAAAAAAAGAAAACTAAAACCATCTGCAAACAGGAAAACAGACTGATAGGAACAGACAGACAAACACAGATTTGTCAGAATCATATTTAAATAACCAAAATTTAAAACAACACCAGCATTTCCTGAAATTTTGTGCCGCTGGAAACAATGTAAACAACACTAACAGCAATTTACTGCAAGCTGTTCTTCCACTAATCCAAGGTCAGTCCTGAGGTTGGACAGTACCACCGCCCCTTCAGCTGGGTGGGTCCAGTCCTTTTATTTTTTTCCTGTCCACAATTCTTGCAGGTGTAATGATACTTCTCCTTTTCCTCTGTACTTCACCCCGAGCCACTAGCTCCTCATCCTCCTTGATTGCCTTTTGCAATCTCCAGGCACGTTGCCTTGGCTGAGGTGGAAGACACGCTTGCTGGTGAGATGGAGCTTGGATGTGAGGAGGAGGAGGAGGAGGACCTTGCTGGAACTGAGGAGGCCCCCTCCACAGCTACTGCCTCCTTGGCCCGGCCCATGTTCCACCTTGATGCTCCCTCCAGCAGGTACATCTGTATGTGCATCACATTGCACAACCGCCAGCCTGAGAAGAAAATATGCTTATTAAGCATTATTGTAAAGTGAATACACCTGAATACCTGACAGTGGTGATTGTGTTATTATTATTATTTTTTATTTTTATTATTCTTATTCTTATTATTATTATTATTATATTATTATTAATAATATAATAATAATAATAATAATAATAAATAAATAATGCATTATTAACATTTAAAAGATCATTTCTAAAAGATGATGCTAATGTACCTGGAATGAAAGCACACTGGTGGTGAAAACTCTCCAGGGAGGAGGACCCCCTCCTACATCTTAGGATGTCAACCTCTTTGCCGCCCTTCTGGAGAGTCCCCACCTTTGTGTACAGTGCAACTCCTGCAGGGTCTTGAAGGTACTCCAGGTGCTTCTGCTGCACCTCCCAAACATGGCGCATGCTGTCCTGGTTGAGCAGACGCAGCCCTGTGGTGTCTGTCAGCTCCCACACTGATTCCAGCAGCCCTGAAATCCTGCTCCGTATCTCCTCCACTCCACCATCCTCCTGCAGTGCCTCTTCAGTTCCCCTGGGCTGATGGTGGCCATGAGCTGTTCCTCAGTGGGAGCATGTCCACTGTGGCTGCTCTTCCACTCTGCTCTCTTGGCCTCCTTCAGGGGTTGCACATCCTCCTGGTCCCATTCAAACAAACAGGAGGACAGTTTGGCGTAAAGGTGCCATATAGAGGGTGGTGTTCCGTAGAGAGGCCGCAGTTAAAGCGCCGCATGAAATGAAAGCTGTCCAGGCGAACTGCAGACCTCCATGGGTGGAAGAGCTTAGCCACAGAAGACACACCTGTGGAAAACAACCATTGATAATTACATAGACCACAACAACTGTGTGTGGTTACACCTTGATTAAGTAAACGCTGCCCAGTTACCAGTACCACTATTCCCCTAAAATAAAAAATAAACACATTTAATACAAATGGCTCTGACAATGTGTGTGTGGTACACAGTTATTCAAACAAATATTTGTGTGTATTTATGTATGTGCCTGCCGGGAGTCGTGCAAAATTTCGTTATGCCTGCATAATGACAATAAAGAGACTTGAATCTTGAATCTTATTTGTAAGTACTTATTGTATGTATGTATGTATGTTTTGCATTTCTGCTTTATTATTGTTGAAGCACTGACTTTGTAAATGTATGTTTTAAATGTACTATATAAATAATTTATACGTTGTTATCATTTTTTTCCTTATTATTATTATATTAATATATTATAATAAACCTGGACACACCCTGTCTGCTCTGCTCAAACACATAACCAGGCTCCATTAACGGAAGGGAGAAAATGTCAAATAGCCGATAAATGACTATTTCACAGACGGACGATAAAACTTCGCAACTTCGTTCACATCTTTAGGCTTTTCCCGACAAATCGGTAGTTTACATATCAATACAAACATATCGATAAATTACTAATAGTCTTCTGATTCTGTCATATCAGCAGTAACCCCACCATCGCTGCACAGCGCTGGTGCGTACAACGACGCCATTACAGGCAGAACCTCCGTTATCAAAGCAGCTACTTTACCAGAAAGTTGAATTACAAGTTAAATAACGTGCCGAAAGGGCGGAAAATTAAATTGCCTATTTTTTGTCACTTTTTGTTGGCTAATTCATAGCATTGCTTTTATGAGTGTAACTCAATTTACCATAACTTACATCGGCGATGGTCCCAGTGTTCTACCGCTCGAAAAATGGCTGACACTTTCGAGCGATAGCCACGCCCCCTCCCACATCACGTGACCTTTTGCCCCATCCTAGTGCTCGTTCGGAGGTGGTCGGACCTTGTTCGGATCTTGCTTGAAACTCTTTGATCTTGTTGCAATTTGTTCGGACCTTGTTAGTGCAGGGTTATTGCCTACCACTAGGTGGGGATGTTAGGCGTGGGAGACAGAAAAAAGGGAGTGTGAAGAATAAGCCCGGGTGTTTCTTGGTTCCCTGTATGATAGGCAGCTGAAGTAAGGGTTGAACATGCTACCTGTAAGTTTCACCATGTGTTATTGGTATTTATGTTATGTTCAGTCATTAAATGTTCCTCAGCTTATTATGTCTTCTGATAATAATGCTGTGTACCGTAACTTACGTTGGTGTTGTGTTATTGTCGGGCTTCTTCATCGTTGTCATTAAAGCATAAAAATTGACTTTGAGGAGTGTATTTCTTCATGAAGAAGCCATGGTAGTCGTCGGGTGCTCGGTTCAGGACTGCGCCATCAGTACCGCGGATGTGTCCGAAGCCCTCGCCATCGCTCTGTTGGCCCAAGCCACGGCACCTCTGGGCCCGAAGTTGGACCGGCCAGGAGTCGACATCGGCGTGTCGTTAAAAGAATGGAACGTGTTCATCCGCCGCTGGGAAGTGTTCCGCGTCGGCTCAGGCATCGGTGACGCTCAGGCCCCGTTTCAATTGTTCCAGTGCGCCGGGCCGGAGCTCGGTGACAGCCTGCTGAAAGCCAACCCTAATGCCGCTTCGGGACCCTTATCGGACTTGATCACCGCCATGCGCTCACTTGCCGTCATCCCGGTGGCCGCGTGTGAACCCGGCAGAACCCTGAACCGATCTCCCAAATCTCATCTATATGGTCTGTGGGTCGTGTGAACCGGCGTCGTGGTGGTTCATGCCATGCCCCCATGTCGCCCAGCTCTGATGATGAACCTAATTCTGTCAGACTCGGGCACCATATTTTCTCGCGGGGCGAGTGGAAGTGTGCCAGGCTGAGGGACCACTCTCGTGTATTTATCACCGTCTCAGTCGATGATGCGGCGGGACCCAGAGGCGGCACCTGTGGGCACGGCTCGACTGTGGAGGCCACTGTCTCCGCCATTGCGGACACTGGTGCACAGTCGGACCTGTGGTCTCTGGCTGAGTTCCTCGCGTGCGGGTTCTCAAGTGATGTCCTGCGCCCCGTCGCGCTCAGCTTGTCTGCCGCTAACCGCTCTCCCATATCCATTGAGGGTGCGTTCTTCGCTAAGCTCTCCACAGCCCCTGGCGATGGTGTGACGACCTCCTGCCGCTCCATGGTGTACGTGAGCAGCTCAGGTAATGCCATGTATCTCTCCTATGAGTCATTACTAAGCCTCAACCTGCTGCCCGGGGACTTCCCAGGGAGTGTCAGCGCGGCAGGACCCGAAGAGGTGCGTCGTCCTGGCGCTGTTAGCATGCCGGATGGGTCCCATCCTGTCTGTGCGTCGCAGTCTGTCGTCGGCGGCTGCAGGGGTGCGAGTAGCCTCCACGATGTCCGGTGCTCATGCCCCCAGCGCGCGGCCCCCCCACCGCGGCCCGCTGGGTTGCCTCTCCCATGCACACCTGATAATAATGGCCGGATGAAAGCGTGGCTGCTTGAGAGATATGCATCATCCACCTTCAACACATGCCCCCACCGGGCGTTGCCATGCATGGAGGGGCCGCCCATCAAGATTCACGTGGACCCGGCAGCGACGCCGAGGGCATGCCACACGGCGGCCAAGGTGCCCCTGCACTGGCAACAGAGAGTCTACGACGACCTCCTCCGTAATGAGGCCATTGGCGTCGTCGAGCGTGTACCCTACGGTCAACCGGTGACATGGTGCCATCGTATGGTTGTCACCCGGAAACACGATGGCTCCCCCCGACGGACCGTGGACCTGTCACCCCTCAATAAATTCTGCCAACGTGAGAGATTTGCGACCGAGTCCCCGTTCCTTTTTGCGCGCCGTATACCGATGAACACCTGGAAAACGATCACAGACGCCTGGAACGGCTATCATAGTGTGCCCCTGCGTGAGTCGGATCGCCACCTCACCACGTTCATCACACCCTTCGGCCGGTGGCGCTACACTAGGGCTCCACAGGGCTTCCTGTCGTCTGGGGACGGCTATAACCGCCGTTTCGATGCCATCCTCTCAGACTATGAGCGCAAGGAGCGGTGCGTCGATGACACTATCCATTACAACGTGGACCTGGAGGAGCACTGGTGGCGGACCATTGACTTCCTCACGCGTGTTGGCTGGGCGGGCGTCGTGTTGAACCCGAACAAATTCCAGTTCGCAGAAAGAACTGTGGATTTTGCGGGATTCAGGGTCTCGGACACCGCCATTGAACCACTCCCGAAGTATCTGGACGCCATTAGGGGCTTCCCTACCCCGGAGTCCACGACGGACATGCGGAGCTGGTTTGGCCTTGTCTACCAGGTGGCCAATTACGCTCAGCTACGTGACACGTGACAGCTAGCAAAGGACTAAAAGCTCTTCTGCGCTCCCCTTCCAATCGAACCCCAGTCTTCGGCATGACAGGCGGAGATACTGTCCACTATACTAACGAGGACCACTTCTGATGTCCCAAAGGTTTTCTAGATGGGTTGCAGAAATCGGCCATGTTGAGAAGAGTTGTGGCCGTAGCCTTTGGATGGCCAGGACAATGTCTTTGTAATGGACAAAAGTTCACGGTCATGAGCAGAGGCCTCTCAGTGCCTCTGTTACACTGTCAGACTCTCAAAGATGGGGCGCTTTCCATGGCCACTTATCAAGTATTCAGGCAGGCAGGCAGGCACTGGTTTTTGGATAATGTGGCACCTTTGCCTACTTGAAGGTCACCTCTGGATTTTGTATAGTATTATCTCAGATGCCAGTTGGGACAGCAGAGTGGCGCAGCGGAAGCGTGCTGGGCCCATAACCCAGAGGTCGATGGACCGAAACCATCCTCTGCTAGCCAAGCTTTTGCCTAAAAAATGAGCTATCTCCTCTTTGCCACAGGTAAAGTGCAATTCGGCTAGCCTGCACTAAAGTCTCCTTCCAAATTCTGCAGTGTTTTTCCTTCAAGAGTCTTGCCAAGCAAAACCTTGAGCCTTCTCTCATCTGAAAGCAACCGAAGATAATGGTTTGGCTAAATGGCAAAGGGAAGAGTTGACGTGTGCCAAATGTGATGATTTTTTAAATGACATGGAGCCTGTTCTTCATCTTAAATGCATCTGACAGTGTGCTTTGCACCCATGCCATTGCTGCCCCCCCCCCTGCAGAGAGCTTGCATTGGCCGGGATTTGAACCCAGGTCAACTGCTTGGCAAGCAGCCATGCTGCCTACTATACCACCAATGCTCCAAAAGCTTTTTTTGGAGATGCCAGCAGAATCAGACATATCACACAAATCACAGGCTGTGCTTTGCATGGCGCTGTGGTTACGTTGCCGTTACATACCTCAGCTTCTACGTTCCAAAAGCTAAGAGCACTTGTTCAGTCCTGGCCTTTTTATTAAAAATGGTTTTTTTTTTTGTCTTCTTTAATTTCATCTAATTTTCTGTTTTCACTTTTTTTGCCAATCATGACATGGTGGCGCTCTCCGTAGACGGTGCTCTCCAGAGACGGTGCTCTCCGGGGGTTTCTGTAGTGTAGTGGTTATCACATTCGCCTAACACGTGAAAGGTCCCTGGTTTAAGCCCTTCCTGAGTCCACACTGCAAGTTCGCATGGTCACCTGAGTTGGAGGCGGCCTTTCAGGCGTCCAAGCAGTCCATAATTGCAGCTATCCGTAAGGGCGTGGAGATCTACGACATGCGGAGGCGGACCTGTCTCTGCCCTGATTGGTCCAAGCGTGGGATTAGTTACTTCCTGCTCCAAAAACACTGCGACTGCAGCTCGGGTGTGCCAGACTGCTGCCCGGGTGGTTGGCGGATCACCCTCGCGGGCTCACGCTTCCTGTCCTCGGCTGAGCAGCGCTACGCCGCTATTGAGGGTGAGGCCCTGGCTGTGGCATGGGGCCTTGAACAGACGCGGTACTTCACGCAGGGATGTGACGACCTCGTCGTGGTCAATGACCATAAGCCTCTGGTGAAGATCTTCGGCGACCGTACGCTAGATGAGATTACTAACTCTCGCCTGTTCAGGCTCAAACAGCGTACACTCCCGTGGCAATTCGACATAGTGCACCTGCCCGGCAGAAGCAATTATGCGGCTGATGCGATGTCGAGGCACCCTTCCACCTCTGGCTCGGCTGGTGACCCCCCGCTGGGCCTGCATGACGCCCATGACGGTATGGAGCCTGCACTTATGGCTTCCATCCGCCATGAAGCGCAGGACCTGTGTGCCATCTCTTGGTCCCTCCTGGCTCAGGAAACTGCTGCGGATGCGTGCCTGGCCCACCCCCTGCACCTGATAGAGCACGGGGGCAGGATCGACAGGAATGACCCGGCCCTGGCAAATCTGTCACAGGTCTGTGAGTCTGTCTACGTGCATGAGGGTGTCCTGCTGTACCGCGACCGAGTTGTGGTCCCCCCATCCCTTCATGGCAGGATCCTTCGGCACCTTCATGCTGCCCATCAGGGCACGTCATCAATGGAGCGGCGCGCTCGCTCATTGTTTACTGGCCAGGCAGGCATGTCGAAGGACATCCAAGCCACCAGGGATGGATGCACCGACTGTATCCGCAATGCTCCGTCACAGGCGGCCACGCCCCCATTGCCATCGTCGCCTCCTTCCACCCCGTTTGAGGCCGTTTTTGCTGATTTTTTTTTATTTTGGGGGCCGCCACTACTTGATCGTTGGGGATCGCCTGTCTGGGTGGGTGGAGGTCTTGAGCTCTACGGCTGGCTCCGATCTGGGAGGTTCGGCCGGCCTAGTTCGCCACCTTCGCGCGTTCTTTGCCACTTTTGGTGTTCCGGAAGAAGTGTCGAGCGATGGGGGCCCTGAGTTCACTGCTAGCCGCACTGAGGACTTCCATCGCCTTTGGAACATCCGGGACCGCGTGTCCTCTGTCGGCTTCCCACAGTCTAACTGCAGAGCTGAGGTCGCCGTGAAAATGGCTAAGCGCCTCCTGTTGTCCAACACTGGCCCTACCGGGGGGCTCAATCATGACCGTTTCCTGCGTGCCATGCTGCAGCTGCGTAACACACCTGACCCCGACTGCGATCTGTCTCCAGCGCAGATCATCTTTGGGTGCCCTCTTCGGGACTCACTGTCTTTCGCCAACAGATTGGAGAAGTTCTCCAACCCCCACATCCGTCCACTCTGGCGTCAGGCGTGGGCGGCTAAGGAAGATGCTCTCCGTAGTCGGATGTCTCGTACTGCTGAGTCTCTGGGAGCACATTCACATCCGATCCGCCCTTTGGCACTCAGTGAGAGGGTGTTTTTACAGAACCAACAGGGCCCCGACCCCCACAGTTGGGACAGGTCTGGGGTGGTCCTCTAGTCCCCGGGTTACGATCAGTATCGGATGTGGGTCGACGGGTCGGGTCGCCTCACTCTGCGCAATAGGTGCTTCCTTCGCGCCTTTAAACCAACCTCCCCCTGTGCCCAGCCACTACGGGTTGCCCCACGATCACCACCGGTGGGGCTGGAGCGGGACGTCCAGCCGTCCAGCCTCACCTATCCTATCGCACCGCGCGGTGCCTGACGTTGTCAGCGTCCCGGCCGTGGCTGCCCCCCACAGCGCAGCTCCGGGTGGTGCCCAGCCGGCCCCTTGTGATGGACTTGTGCCTGATGGCGACTCGAGTAATTCTGCCCCAGGGTGCGCCCCCTTGGCCTTGTCACTCCCGGCTACGCCTTCGCCGGGTCCGATGCCCCAACCTCTGCGTTTGGCCCGGGTCAGGCAGCCACCCAAGTGCTATGAACCTGAGACAGGACGTTGGGTGCAGGTCTGAGTCCGTTAATCTCTTCTGGCCCATAGCTTCCCAGACTGGGGGGGATGCAGGGTTATTGCCTACCACTAGGTGGGGATGTTAGGCAAGGGAGACAGGAAAAAGGGAGTGTGAAGAATAAGCCCGGGTGTTTCTTGGTTCCCTGTATGATAGGCAGCTGAAGTAAGGGTTGAACATGCTACCTGTAAGTTTCACTATGTGTTATTGGTATTTATGTTATGTTCAGTCATTAAATGTTCCTCAGCTTGTTATGTGTTCTGATAATAATGCTGTGTACCGTAACTTACGTTGGTGTTGTGTTATTGTAGGGCTTCTTCATCGTTGTCATTAAAGCATAAAAATTGACTTTGAGGAGTGTATTTCTTCATTTAGGACCTTAATAGGATGTGTTAGGACCTCAGAGGCAGTCCAGAAACTGCAGGGTCTGCTGCCGCAGCCACACCTGGTCTGCTGCTCCCACATCTACAGCTGAGCTGACAGGACTGTGGACTGACTGCACGTTGATGATGTGAACTCTGAACTGGGAGTTTCTCCACAGCTGCAGACTCTTCATCAGCCTGAGTTCACATGGATCAACTGATCTGTGCTGCATCTACAGTCAGTCTAACTGGAGACACAGCAGGAACTTCAGAAACTAACCACAGTGTATCAGGGTCAAAGTGTGTGGGGGAGGAAGATTTAGACTAAAAGTCACAAATATCTGTCTTTATCAACTCAGACCTTCTGACTTTATGAACTCAGAAACTGTGAGATTGTTTTCAGAGACTATTGACCCCCCCAACCCTCACCCACACCAGCTCAGACTGATGTGCTGTTGGAAACACTGCTCTCTACAGACAATGAGAAGATTTTCTGTTGTTCTCATTAGTGTTTCCACAGTTTCCTTTATTTCTAACTCATTTGGGAAGTAAAATATACTTTCTTTTATTGTACTAGTGTGACCTGTTGATCCAGTTGAAACAGGCCCAGCAGTCCCACGTGACCCTGGATAAGGAATCCAGTAAGTCTGAGTCTGGAAACTAAAGAACAACCAGCTTCAGCACCAGCTTTGACCTGCAGCCCTAAGTCCCACTGTCCATGACCTCTCTGTGACCTTCCAACAGACTTAAAGCAACAAAATAGAGAAACCTGGACAAAAAGTTTCTGAAAATATTTTAGCAGTAGATAACTTTTTAACAGGATCAATTGCACTTCTGCAAAGCCTGAGCACATCTGCATCTCCTGCTGTAGGACTGTAATTTCACCATCTGGGTTGAAGCCAAAGTCCTGCCTCCCAGCTGCCAATCAAAGTCTACCAGCAGCTTTGTGTCCGTTTCCATTGTTTCCTCATTGATGAGAACTGCTGTGGAAGTTTCTCCTGGATCTATGAAGCACAGGGAGATATTTGATTTAGTACAGTGGTGTGCAAACTGCGGTCCAGTGGTACGCGAGCGGTCTCTGGTGGTACGCAGGGGAACGTCAGGACTTTCTACATTTTCCTTTTTTTAAAAAAAATTAAATTGGAAACATTCAACGCATTATAAATACATTTGAAACGAAATCCAGGTAACAATAAATGACTACAATAAGGAATAAACATCTCTCTTGTGAATTTAAAGCTAATTGAGAAGAAATATATGGCTATATTTTAAAATTGGTCGTCATGGTGGTACTCAGAGAGCTGAACAGTTTCTCAGGTGGTACGCAGGATTAAAAGTTTGAGAATCACTGATTTAGATGAACCATTTTCTGTTAGTCTAGTGTTTGTATATTTACTTTGAGCACCCTCTCAAAAATATCTGTTTATATTTGCAGGCAGTCATGGCAGGAAATGTGGCGTCCCCCTGGGCACCATCAAAGAGTCAGTTTTCTTTGAGGAGGATGAGCAGCTGGACAGACTGCTGGGTTTCTTCACAACCCTGGTTGAAGCACAGACAACCACATGTCATGATCAAGCGGCATTTGTTACCGATGTGCTTCTGCCAGAGCTCATTTATCACCTTAACATGTTTTGTATTATTACTATTGTCAGTCTTTAGCTGATGGTTCATATCTTGTTAACTGCTACATGACAGACTAGTTTACTGTCTTAATCAGGGGTCTCCAACCTCGGTCCTGGAGGGCCGGTGTCCTGCAGGTGTTTCCCTGCTTTAACAGTCACTTGTATCAGGGTGTGTAGAAGGATGGAAACATCTAAAACCTGCAGGACAGCGGCCCTCCAGGACCGAGACTGGAGACCCCTGGTTTAAATGAGGAGTGCTCTAATACCTGTATGCATCTTTGATGACAGCCTCTCACTGTTAATTTACTGTTACTAATTTCTATTTTCTTCCATGTTGTGAGACACAGCTGTTGGTTCATTACATGTCAGAAAACATGAGCAAGGAGGCACAAAAGAAAATCAAAACTAAAGAGCTCTGGAGTCTGAGGAGTTTCTGAAGAAGCTGCAGCTGGCACCTGTGTGGCAATAAAATAATAAAGCCTTTATTGGAAATAAAACAATAACAACTGTTGCTGGCTGTTTCATATGTCTGATTTTGTTCTAAAATAAAACTTTTGTGTTATAAGGTACATATTTTAGAGATCGGTGTATGGTAATTTTTTTTTTACAAGTCTTGTAAATTGCATCCATCCATCCATCATCTATACCCGTTTCATCCTTGAAGGGTCACGGGGATCTGCTGGAGCCTATCCCAGCCGTCTACGGGCGAAAGGCAGGGGTCCACCCTGGACAGGTCGCCAGTCCATCGCAGGGCCACATGTAGACAAACAACCATTCACACTCACATTCACTCCTATGGGCAATGTAGAATTACTTAATTAACCTAACATGCATGTCTTTGTACTGTAGGGGGAAGCCAGAGTACCACTAAGCCACCGTGCTGCCCCTTGTAAATTGCATACTAAATTCAAAAATATTGTAGCCTACTTAACAGTAAATAAATGTTATATGTGTCAAAGGGCTGTTAACTGACTAGAAATCATCACCTTTGAGTGATATTTATGGAATGTGATGTAGCAGACCAAGCTGTGACACTGGCTCTTAGAAAAATGGCCCATTTTAAATGAAATAACTGCTACTATTATTATTGTTATAGTAAATATTGATTTAAGTTCAAAATATCCTTGTGAACATCAGTCAAAAAAGAAAAGATTCATGCACAAGATTTAGCAGAAAGGTAATTTTTATTTTCAGTCCTTTTTAATTACATTACTTTCTGGGTTTTTTTTTTCAATTTATTGTTTCAAGCGCATTGTTTGCAATGGAGGGCATTTCACGATCTTAATCAACCGTCAAAGTTGTTAAAATTGCTCCCCATATTTCATTATTGCTTTATTTCCCTTCTGTTCACTTTCGACATGCGTTTGAACTCCACGGCCACCGTAGCGTCATGTGGGCGCGGTTTGTAGCGGCTCCGGGCTGCAGTCAGACCTTTCAGAGCTGCTGGATTTCTGAGAAGATCACCAGAACAATGGAGCAGAGAGGGAACCCGGAGCAGGACCAGGACCCGGAACAGAACCAGGACCTGGAGCAGAACCAGGACCCGGAACAGAACACCTGGAAGTCCACCAACGGGACCAAAGCGGGCTCTTCCTCTGCTGGTCTAAAGGTTCGTGTTCAGGTGTCAGGTTTTCTGTCTGCTGCTGATCTACTCAACGGTTTATTTGTCTAGATATCAACGAGTTTGAACTGAATAACGTGGCATTTCTAATATCGGTGTGTGTACCAGCTCAGATAGCGGTCTTTGTTTGGGTTTCTGTTCCCGGAGGGAGGGGCTGCTGGTGGGGACAGAGCTATGGCAAGCCAAACGGGTCAAAAATCGCTGCCGTAACATAAAACTCCAAGAATTGCGTTTGGAGAGCAAAATGGCCTCGGCATCATATTTGGGATTTATTTTTGTCTTTTATTGTTTGGGTCGCTCTGTAATTCCTCCAACAACCTCTAGATGGCAGTGTGGGTCTTTTCTGCAGCGTTGTAGCTGAGTTTCCTTCTGTTTACTTCCATTGTGTCCAACCTGAATTCTGGAAAAGTTGAGACTGATTTTTTAATTGAATAAGATGAAAACTAAAAGACTTTCAAAACACATGAGCCAATCATTTATTCACAACAGAACATAGTTTACATAACAAATGTTTAAACAGATGTTTTACAGTTGTATTCACTAAATGAGCTCATTTCAAATGTGATTCCTGCTGCAGGGGCGTCTCCTCTTCTTTTTAGAACAGTTTAAAGATATCTGGGCATCAAGGTTCTGGGTTTCTGGAGTTTTGGTCTTTGAATTTGGTCCAATTCTTGCCTGATTCAGGTTTCCAGCTGCTGAAGAGTTTCTGGTCGTCTTTGATGTATTTTTTGTTTAACGCTGCTCCAAGTGTTCTCTGTAGATTAAAGATCTGGACTGCAGACCAGTTCAGGTCCTGGACTCTTCTCTGATGGAGCCATGCTGTTGTAACAGCTGCAGTATCTGGTTCAGCATCGTCCTGCTGAAATACACCAGACCTTCCCTGAAATAGACGTCATCTGGAGGGGAGCAGATGTTGTTCTAAAACCTTTATAGACCTTTCAGCATTCATAGTTCCTTCTGAAACATGCCAGCTGTCCAGACCGTAGTCACTTCTGCACCTCCAGACCATCAGAGATGCTTTAGAACTGAACCTTGATAACAGCTGGAAGGTCTCCCTCCTCTTTAGGAGGTTCTGGGCATTAGTGTACAAAAATAGGCTCAATAGCGCCACCTGCTTCAGGGTGTCCGCGCAGTAGTAAAAGGTAGTAAAAGGTAGTAAAAAAAAAAGGTCCAAATTAAGGCCCTTGAAAGGTAGTAAAAGGTAACAAACGAAATTTGACCTGGTAGTAAATTTTTCATCTCCACCTCAATATATTCCATTTGTTCTGAATATTTCTGTTTGCGTGTTTAACTTCATCTCATGAATAAAAAAAAATATATATATATATATATATACGGTATATAGGACCTGAGTGTTGATAGCCTATCAGAGTGGAGCTTGTGGGATTGATCCAATCTAACGTGTGTATGACGTTAGCAGAGTCCCCGAGACTAGCTAGTTGACACTCGGCTCCGGGAAAATACGAGGAAAATGGGGAAATGCAGGTTTTCACAGACTTGGCTCGATGACCCGTTGTTTAAAGATTGGCTTAAGCCGGTCATGGGCAATGACAGAGAAGCATTCTGCGGTGTGTGCAAAAAAACAATAAATTTAACATGGAACGGCGTTACTGCGGTGAAATCACACAGTGCTTCGTCCGTTCACCAGCAGAGGATGCGGGTGCGGCGGGAGCAGCTCCCTATTTCGATGTTCAGCCATACACAGACTAGCATCAACTCCACACAGCCTTCGCAGCAAACCAGTAGGTCTACCACGACTACTAGCACCGCTACAGCTGCAGCGGATAGACAGCAGACTTTACAGGTACCAACGTCGGCTCTCAGAGCTGAAATCCTGTGGTGCTTGAATACCGCTGCAAACCATCATTCTTATAATTCCAATGAAGGGGTTGGGGAATTATTCGCTACTATGTTCAGTGACTCTGACATCGCGAAAAGCTTCGCTTGTGGCAAGGATAAGACTTCCTACATGGTTCGATTTGGCATTGCGCCACATTTTAAGAAGCTACTCATAAAAAGCGTAAATGACGCAGGGCCATTTGTACTCATGTAGAGCCCTATGGAATCCGTGATCACGGAATCACGGACGGAATCGCGGAATTGGAGATTAAAAACGGAATTCACTTTAAATGCGCAATATAACAGAACTGAACGGCAATTTGCGCAAAAGTTTGTTTTTTTTCTTCCGGATTAAAAGTGACTTTTCTTTTTTTAAGATTTTTTTGGCACTAGTGACTTGTATTGATGGTGGAGAGAGACAGGAAGGGGGGCAGAGAGAACGGGGAAGACCTGCGGCAAGGAGCCGACAAGCCGGGAGTCGAGCTCGCGATTAGCCGCACGAGGACTGTAGCCTCTGTACCTGGGCCGCCTGCCCGAACCACTGCTCTACCGGGGCGGCCCGAAAGGAACTTTTCTTTCAAGAAAATGTTCCAACGGGGGTCACGAAAAGCTGGGACACTGCGCGCTTCTCCGCCTCCTGCCCCCGCTTTCCTCATTAATAAAAATATAAAAAAAAACACGTCGAAGCGGCCACCTGAGAAACCGACGAAGAAGCGAAGGAACTACCGGCTGTCTCCCAGGTACAGGACAGAGCAGTTTCTCTGAGATTATTATGTGTCTGGTGATTCAGTGTTCTGCTAGTTTAGCCAGGACACGATTGAATGGACATGAAAAGATACGTGCGAGGATCACTGGACGAGTGAAAAGCACAAACATAAAAAGGCGAGAATCCCTCACTGATCTAAACACAAAGAGGCTGTAACAGCTAGAAACACCTAAAGAAAAAATCACACTGACACACAACCAGTGTTCAGTGCTTTAGATTTCATAGCATCTACATCAGCTGTAGTAATATAGTTTATTCTGTTATCAGACACATAGTTTGTCATGACGTACCTGAAAAATTTCAGGTACGTCATGACAAAACTGTGTCTGATAACAGAATAAATTAAACAGGCTAAAATGATTAGTTTACAGCTGTTGAAATTCCTTTCTTTTTTTCACTTTAAATGGATTTGACCTATTTTATTTTTTTTTTTCTTGAATTTTTTTCTTTGTCATAAAATGAATGTTTTATTGGACACAATATGTTTAAAAGTATGATAACAGTAACGTTTACAGTTATATTTGCATAAATTGTCTATATTTCATTATTTTATATACTGTATTGGGGTTTAAATTTGCATAAAATGCTTAAAACGAAATTCTCAAAAATTAAAAAAAACCGAAAAAACACCGAAAATGAAAAAAATCAAAACAGAATTTGAGAAAAAATAAAACGGATTTCATAGGGCCCTACTCATGTTCGATGAGTCTCTGAACCAGGCGGCGAAAAAAAAACAACTGGATATCCACGTGACACATGACACACTTTTATTGATTTTTATTCACGTATGGTTGTTGTCATTTGTTTTATGAAGTGTCAAGTTGGTGGGTTATGTTTATGCTAAAAAAAAAAAAAAAAGGCCGCTGATCGATGTTGTGTTGGTAGTAAAAAATATTGGGGAGGTAGTAAAAGGTAGTAAATTCAACTTTAGGATTCCTGCATATACCATGTGCTTCAAGTTTACCTACAAGGAAGAAAGTTGTGTGACTGATGAATCTGACTCAGACCTACGGAAAACTCTTGGACCCATGCTCTAACTCCAAGAAAGAGTCCAGCATTTTAAACTGAAGGTGCAACTTTTTTTTAAGTGTTTTGGTCATTTCCAGGTATCATACATAAACAAACATCTCTAAGAGATTTGATCAAATTCTCTTCAGATTGTTTCTGGTAGGGGTGCTCCGATCAGGGTTTTTGGGGCCGATCACCGATCACCGATCACTGAAATCAATATTGGCCGATCCGATACCGATCACCGATTGTATTTATTTCCCTTTGTTTCTTGCTGTCTTAGACCTTTTCGACTTGAAAATTGTGGACATGCGCCCCCTAGTGGCCCCGCCATAACTGGACTGTGCGGTGCTCCACCAACTAACCCAAACACAGCAGCGTGGAGCATCTGTTACTGATAACGCAGACATGTCTTGGATTGATGATGTTAGGCAGTGGCCTCCAGTTACAGATGAAGGTAGTTCAGGGTTTCCTGCAGACCTTATTTGGCCAGGCGCCCCGCCCGGCCTGAAATCTCGAGCGCCCTGGCTACAATGTCGGGAAAAAAAAAATGTCGGGCAAAAAAAAAAAATGCAATGCATGCAAGCGACACAGCAGCGCTTGAGAACTGATCAGTGCACATAGGTTTGTGTTATAATGAATTAATGTTGATTCTCTAGTGCTGCGCTGTTTGCCTGCAGTGTATTCTGCGCCACCTCTCTCTCTCTCTTTCACACACACACACACAGTGATAACTTCTCTGTCGATCACTCACGTTTGACAGCTCACGTCTCGTCTCACTTCAATACAAGTTTTCCTCCGCTCGCTTTTATGTCGGTCCGTAACTATTTATAGTCAGTAGAGATTCTGGTAAACTTTATTCGTAATAGACCCGGTGCTTTTGTTTTGACCAGACAGTGCGACTTCTCACTGCCGTTTTTTTTTTTTTTTTGTTCGCCAATTCATTAAAGTGACACACGCACACACTAATCAACATTATGTTTAACTTTGTCTATAAAAGGAAAAAAAGAACATTAGGTATTTAAACTAACTAACTAAATAAATAAAGACCAATGGGCGCACTGCCTGTCATCTGGACTCCAAGCTCACGTAGCTTCACTTGACAGCTGTCACTCTGAGGTGATTGATGACCAGTCCGCCCAGTCAAAAAGGTAACGCCTACTATGGAATTTACTGGTATGCAATTGATCAGTAGTAGAGTAAATGAGACACAGGGCCCGATCTTGCGCCAAACCTCCAAAACCTGCTATTAAGGGATAAAAGGTATTGGGAGGGGCGTTCCCCCACGAAGAACGCAATCTTCCACCTCCCAAAACCCACGATCTTACCTGCGAAATCCACGATGTCATGCACACATTATGCATGGGAGTGGTTAGGGCGTTCCACCTGTTTAACCAATCAGTGCGTCAGTAGCCATTACCTTTAAGAGCAGGTTGCAGTACCTGCAAACTGCCATGGAACGTCTTTTCACCCAGATCAGAGAGCAGCTCTCATGGACAGCTGGTCTGGGACTGTGCTGTAGAGCTTCCTCCTCTTTTTTCCTCCTCCTCCTCTGCACTGATATATACATAACTAGCTTTAACTAATGTGGAGCAAATGATTTAATCATTTCTTTTGTACTTCAAGAAGTTCCAACAAACTGCTCAGAAAATAGAGCCGGTGAGCTTCCAGGAAAGCATTTATTAACTAGAAAAGCAATCGGAGAGCGCAGACCTCCGCCAAGCACAGCAGTTGTGGTTGCTTTAGGGTTCAAGAAACAACTAAACAGCGCAATGTTATCGAAAATTTGAAAGTGATCCAGAATCCAGGATTTCTTCCGGATCACACCCAAAATAAAATCAGTTCTTCCTTTTCATATTTCTGACAACTCCTGAAAATGTCATCAAAATCCATCCATAACTTTTTGAGTTATCTTGAACATATCCCCTGCGCAAAGACGCACAGCTGCGCCAAGACGTATAGTTGCTGGGAGCGGTGCTTTTTTCACAACAGAGTTCTGTGATCTCCTCGTTTCCTCCACAGCAAACATCTGAATGAGATCATGTCACAGCTGTACAGACATCATCTGCCCTTAAGAGAATAATGTATGAAAGTAATACAGTGATGCATAATCGAGAGGTAGAGCCGGTTGTGCAGTCCACATGTGACTGGGTGGACGCGCAATGACAGGATTTGGACGCGCTCTTTTACGCGCCGACATGCCAGTTGCGCTTTCCACAAACTCGGTATCTTGCGGTACTGGTGTCTCGCAGATTTTGGGTATTGGGTAATGGGTGGTCACACCCCCATTACCCAATACCCAAAATCTGCGAAGTACAGGTACCGCAAGATACCGAATTCGTGGAAAGCGCTAGTGACACGCCCATTGCCGCGCCCACAATGTGCTTAAGGGAACGGCAAAATGGGTTTTGGGTATTGGGAGGTGGAAGATTGCATTTCGGCTCCTAAATCTGTGATTTGCAGGTAATGGGTTTTGGGTATTGGTAATGGGGAGGTGCAAGATCGGGCCCATAGTCTTTTAGTTAAGAAACTGAGGTAGCCTACACTTTATAGTGTTTTCCATCATCATGTTTGTGGGTTTGTTGTTAAGCAACTTCTTTCATATTTTGAGGGCAAAAATAATAATTGACCAATCTAATTAATTAAGTAATTTATCCTTTTTTTTGGTTCTCGGCTACCGTTCTCGGCTTGAACCCCCCCGGCCAAAGTTTTTTCCTGCAGGAAACCCTGTAGTTTATGGGTGTTTTTAATGATTGGTTATGGAAATAGCATGATCTATTCCCATAATCAAACACTAAAAACTGTGGAACGCTGCAATGCTGGCTATAACTAACGTCAACAAGCCATAAAGATTATGCTACTGTAACGTTAACGCTAGCGGTAAATTAGGCTATGTGTTAATGTTATATTTAATTTATTTTATCATTCTCCTAAGTCATTCATTCATTCATTCATTGTTTTATAGGCTTGTGCTAGTGCCGAGGGCTACAGTAGCCTCATACTGCTGTTCTTTCGTTCGGCCAGAATCGTCCGGACTCTCAGCGAGACTATGAGTAGTACGAGACTGAATGTTAACGAAAACTCACCCGGCTGTATTCATTTGGAACAAAGTCCTTTCTGTTGAATTTTTCACCCACGTCTTCCTAACTTCTTGTTCTGCAAACAAGGGCAGTCTTCGTGCAGTAAAGGCTTGTGTATTTCGCATACTTTCTTCTTCCATTGTTGAATTTTCACACCATTGTTGGTACAGTTTATGACGGAAAATGTATTCCCACTCGACCGACTCGACATTATAAAAATATATGTTTGTAGAAAGAGAAAAACACTGGTTAATCTGCGAGCCGGTTAAAATGTCGCTCTGTAGCACAACCCAGCAATGGCGGACGGGGTACTTCCTTTCATTGATAAGACTTGCTTTTGTATTGTTTGTTCTGTTAATAAAGAACTATTGAAGAAAAAAAAAGGACGGGGTACTTCCGGGGGGCTGGCCCGAAAAGGTCTATACACAGTGTATGCGCACGAGAATAGAGCGTTTTTGATCGGCTTTAATGACAATTCTGACCAATCCCGATCATATGCATATCGGCCGATCCGATCAGGTCACCGATCGATCGGAGCACCCCTAGTTTCTGGACAGTCTAGATACGTGGCCCGGTCTAAACTACAGAAACTTTCTACAAGATCACCAAAATTCTTATAAACACATAACACTTTTAACAACAAATCTCTGTAAAAAAACTGGGGGTTGTCCTAAAAGAAGGATTAACATCTCTGCTCCTAGTGAGATGAGCTGATCAATCAGTAGTCAAGACGTTGTCAATGACTGACAGTGAAAACTGTAACTGTAACTTTCTATTAAAGGGCGTCACCGTGACAGTACAGTGAAGTTTGATGTCTCACCATGAATTGAATTGTTGTTCTAGCTTACACATGCGTCGTCCAATCTGCCCCAAAATTCATATGTTTGATGGGGCTTCTACTCTGAACAAGTGTATATGACAGTCTTGGATGAACTCCACAGCACCACCTTCTGGTCAAAGGACCATGATTTAGGTGTCATTATTTAGTGTATTTTGTATTCTGTCAGTGCTTCATCAGATCAGCCTTGGATTCCTACAGATCAGACTGATAAATGTCCTCAGTCACCAGACTAAGTTTGGAGGATGGACGTGTCTGCGTAGTTCACGATGAAACAGGAAGTGGCTGGTTCTGCCACACAAAAAATGTGAAAAATAAGACTTTTGTCCCTGAAAGGGGATTTAAATTTAAAGTGTGTTCTGCAGGTTACTGGTATCCAGTGAAAGGATCTCATAGCAGCAGTAATGTGCTCAGTTTTCCTGGTTCCTGTTAGAACTCAGCCAACAGTGTTCATCATGAGCTGAAGCTGTCTAATCAGACAAAAGAGTTACAGCAGTCAAGTCTGTTGGAGATGAAGACTGGATGAGTTTCTGTAAATGTGCTCTGGACGTCACATTTCTCCCTCTTCATATTTGTTTGAGGTGATAAAAATCTGATTTAGTTCCAGTCTTGATGTGGCGGCTTAGAACTCAGCTCTGAGTAGATTCCTCACCCGTTTTTGTTTTCATACCTATTTTTATTTATTTATTTATTTATTTATTTATTTGCCTTTATTTAACCAGGTCGGTCCCATTGAGACACAATGGCCTCTTTTTCAAGGGAAGCCTGGCCAAGACAGCAGCAGAAAAGTTACATACATGACACAGAAATTACACAACATTCAGTTCAATCTACCTCTGGATTTAAGCTGGCAGGAACTTTAATAATTTCCATTTTATTGCTGAATAAAATTGTGTTTTTATTCCTGACTGGTGTGGGAAGGCGGTGGACACCTGGGGAGGTGGTGATGGGTGTGGGGGTTCGATCAATACTGCTTGTAGCTTTAATTAAAGACCTGTAGCAGCATCAAATTTGAAATGAGCTCATTTAGTAAATAATAACATATATATAACATTTGTTATTACACTACAACATTCCTTTGTAAATAAAATATTGGTTCATGTAATTTGAAAGTGATTTATTTTTCATTTTATTCAACTTTTACAAAAGTGTCCAAACTTTTCAGGTTTGAGCTCAGACATAACAATGAAGCTAACCAAGTATATTTTACATGAGTTGGAGCTGATGAATGTTGAGCAGCGGTCATTTTTGAAGAGATTGCAGCAAACATTCGTTCTCTCCAACTTGAAGATGACAAAGAAGTAGTTGCAGCGGGAAATGCAAAGATGAAGAACGGATGTTCAAGAATGGATCGAGCATCAATGTGGACATTTGTGACAGTCCGCATCGATGTCATGCACAATTACATTTGTAGAGGTGCATGTCGGGGTACAGCGTAGCCTACGGCATAGGGAGTTTTGGTCCATTCCTCCTGCAGAACTGGAGGAACTGAGTCAGGTTTGGACTCCTTGATAGCACACGCTTTCCCATGTCTTTGGCAGTAGGACATGGGACATGACCATCGACTGCATGTAACAAGAGCATGGCGATAAAATACTACAAGGGTTTTAGGACCCTGTAGCTCAGAGCTGCAGAGGCACGACTTTTTAGTGTTGAGCGTGGTGACGTACTGGATTTTGAATGAAGCGTGGAGACTATTCCTAGTTGCTGGTTTAATCACTTTTAAGTTCCTTGTGTTCTTATTTAATTTTGCTAAATAAGTTTTCCTCAGCTTACGTGCTGCATCTGCCCAGTTTGTTCACCTGTGGTGTTTCATTTGTGTTAAGGACAGCTCTCCCTCCTCCACGTGTCTTCTTTAACTGTTTCCCACAAACCATATTTCCTCTAATAAGTGGACAGGAAGGCAGGTCATGGAGCTCCACCGTGGAGCAAGAGGGCCCCAGGGTGGAGCTCCACAACTGGCCTCCCCTTCTACCGTGGCCACTGTTAGGCTTCAAGTAGGACCTCTCATCATACTGAGTATGTATGAATATATGTTTATATGCATATATATATGTATTAGGGCTGGGCAAGTTAATGTGTTATTATCGCGTTAACGCATTAATTTATAGATAGATAGATAGATGTACTTTATTGATCCTAAACTGGGAAATTGCAGTGTAGCAGCAGCAATTAAATGGCAATATAAAAAAAACAGAAGGTATTCCTATTTACAAAATAATTATAAGACACATGTAAAAACATGTAAAAAGTGTACGTACAAGTAGTGCAATGAGCTGCAGGTGCAGTGAACTGAAGGTGCATTGAATTAAGGTGCAATATTTCATTTTTAGTGGGAGCCCTGCGCTTGGTGGCTGCTGCCAGCTTTTTCATGTCTGGACACATCACCGTGAGCTTCAGCCTGAGTGCACCAGAGCTCACAGGGTCCAGATGGTTTTGGTATTTTGTCTACATGTGGAGAGCTTGACTGAGTCCCTGTTCAGTAAGCCAAGTCTTTAGATGCCATGTCTCAGGGGTTAAAGTATTTCGGCCCCCGGCTGGATCTCCGGCTTTTGACTATGATTTAGGGGAAAAAAAAAAAACACGCACAGAAACACGTTATTTCAGCTGCGGACAGCTGCTTTCCCGGAGCAGCAGCAGCCACAGCGCTGCTGCTCCGGGAAAGCAGCATGCTCGATCCTGTCCAGGATCCTGTGGTAGGAGGCTCGGAGCGCAGCCATGACGGTCCTGAAGACGCTAGCCCTCTAAACTGTCGGCCGGATAACTGTCTTTACGGCCGCGGGGATCGACTGACCGTCTCTCGTCGTGATGCAAATAAGAGCCCCGATGACCGGTTTTATTTCCGACTTGAAAATACGCGTGTGCTCGTTCGTGTGCTTGGAACGTGACTGATCATTAACCGCTGTAGATCAGTGTTAAAAAAAAAAAAAAAAAGCAGCGTTATTAAAAACGTTTCACAAATCTGTCCGTTTCCACTCAGCAGGCCAGTTATATGAACACACATGACAGCTCCAGAGTTCTAGAAACGTCTGTCTGATCGGCTCCAAGTATGGACGTTTTCTCTGAATGTTGTTGAAACAACCACCGAAAACATGAAAAAAAAACGTAAATGTAATGGTTCGCTGATGCATCCAGAATAATAACATCTAATAATCGAGTAACTGCCTCTGCATATACACATGTTAAAGAGGAGACGAGTCCAGACCCAATGGATTGTTCTGGTCCTTGTGAAAGTATTCAGCTCCTTGAACTTTTCAACCTTTTGCCACATTTCAGGCTTCAAACATAAAAATACACAATTTCAATTTTTTGTCAAGAATCAACACCAAGTGGGACACAATTGTGAAGTGGAATGAAATTTATTGGATATTTAAATCTTTTTCAACAATTAAAAAAACTGAAAAGTGGGGCATGTAATATTATTGTGTCCCTCTACTTTCAGAGCAGCAAATTGACTCCAGAAGTTCAGTGAGGATCTCTGAATGATCCAATGTTGTCCTAAATGACTGATGATGATCAATAGAATCCACCTGTGTGTAATCAAGTCTCCGTATAAATGCAGCTGCTCTGTGATAGTCTCAGGGTTCTGGTTAAAGCTCAGAGAGCATCATAAAGACCAAGGAACACACCAGGCAGGTCCCAGATACTGTTGTGGAGAAGTTTAAAGCTGGATGTGGATACAAAAAGATTTCCCAAGCTTTAAACATCTCAAGGAGCTCTGAGCAGCAATCAGACTGATATGGAAGGTGTGTTAGAACAGCCACCTGAATCCAGTCCAGAATCTGTGGAAAGAGCTGAAGACTGCTGTTCACAAACGCTCTCCATCCAACCTCACTGAGCTGCAGCTGTTTTACAGGAAGAATTTAGTCTCTGGATGTGTTTAACTGATAGAGACGAACCCCAAGAGACCTGCAGCTGGAACTGCAGCAGAAGGTGGCGCTACAGAGTATTAATGCAAGGAGAATGAATAATATTACACGCCCCACTTTACAGTTTATTTATTTGTTAAAAAAGTTTAAAATATCTATCAAATACATTTTGTTCCACTTCACAATTGTGTCCCACTTGTTGATTCTTGACAAAAATCTTCATGTTTGAAGCCTGAAATGTAGCAAAAAGTTGAAAAGTTCAAGGGGGCCAAATACTTTGCAAGGCACTGTATTTCCTATAAATTAATTTGCTGTTGTTTTGAACATAAACGATGGAGAAGTTGCAATTTTTTTTTTTTCTTGTACAAATTGCCCTTTACTGAATTAAGTAGTTGCTAAATTAATCAGATGAATGGGCTTGACTGAGTTTACATGTTTTCACTTATAACTTAATAACCTTTACTTTCTAAAATTCACATTTAAATTGTTGGTCATCTTGTATATTACCAAGCACAATGACAAAAAGTTGCCAATAGTGAGCATGCGTTGGATCCACTACTGACAAAAACATTAAAGTTTACTGTTATAATTGCATAAATTGTCTATATTTCATTAATTTATATACTGTCTTGGGGTTAAATTTACATAAAATACTTAAAACGGAATTCTCAAAAATTAAAAACTAAAAAACATTAAAACATTAAAAAAATTTAAACGGAATTTGAGAAAAAATAAAACGGATTTCATAGGGCCCTACTTTAGTTAGCCTTTGTGTTGCCTCTGAATCCTCTCTTCTTGAATCACTACTTAATAATGTTCAAATTTAACATACTTGACGTTACAGCGCATAATAAAAAGTATTTTTACAGCAGATGTCTATCTGAAAACTGTATATAAATTTGAGGAGGCCCTGATTTCTCATCTCCCTACGGTAAATATGGTAGACCAGGACTTCCGGCGAGCAAGGAGACAAAATAGCAGCTTAACCCCAACGCTCTTCCAGAGACACAGATTACATCCCCAGATTCAAGTACTTTAATGCGGTAAATAAATTTATACTAGGAAGGGGATAACGCAGCAGAGCTAAAAGCAAAATAAATACAAGATCCCAAAAACCTGAGAAAGTAGCCATGGAGAGTAATGACTGCGCTGATGCTAGCTTACCTATCTTGGCTGGACTACGCACGACTGAAACTAGCTTGCTAGTTAGTATACACAACGAGATCAAGGCTACACGCTCCGATGTCAAGGACGAGCTGCAATCATTCCGGTCTGAATTGAGAAACGACGTGAGGAAGGAGCTGACTGAAATCGGTTTAAGAGCTTAACCAAGCTCTGGGAGACATTAGAGGCGACTTGAAAAACAAAACCAACCGAGTCGAGGAAGCTGAGATGCGTGTGGCTGAGCTGGATGACCGCAACCTTGACCTGGAGGATTTGCTCCGACAAATGCAGCATAAACAGGAGTTTATGCAGATAAAAATGACGGATTTAGAGACTTGGTCACGGAGAAATAATATTCGCCTCTACTGAATACCTGAAGGTCAGGAAGAAAATAACATGATGGACTTTGTGGCCAAACTACTGAAGTCAGAGCTGGATGTCTCCGGCGGGCTCGACCAGAAAATACAGCGCTGTCACAGAGCTCTGGGTCCGCGACCACCACAGACAGCCTCGCCGCGGTCAATAATTGTAAATTTCCAGGAATACACAACTAAAGATCTGATCCTATCGTCAGCGTGGAAGAAGAAGGAGGTCTTTTACATATAAAATTTATATGTCAATATTGGCCAGGAGAATTGCAACATTTTTGCCATCTCTTGTCCATTTGGATCAAACTGAATTTATCCACGAGAGATAAACCCAAGACAGTTTAAGAAAGACACTACATATTATTTGGCATGTCCAGCAAGACAAGACACAGGCTATGTTATTGAGATTGGATGCAGAGAAGGCACAAAAAAAAAAAAAAAAAAAAAAAAAAAAAAGAGAGAGAGCCCTTACTCCATTAGAATTTCCCTTTATGGGATAAATAAAGTATTTTTCATTTGATTCAGTAAGATGGACTTTTTTGTATTAGGTGTTAGATAAATTTGGTTTTCATCATACTCATATTGAGGCCTTTAAAACAGTATATAATAATGCGACAGCAAGAATTAAAATAATTGGCAGCCTTTCAAACCCCTTTATTTTGTAGCGTTCTAGTAGACAGGGCTGTCCTTGCTCGCCACTTTTGTTTGCCCTCTTTATTGAACCTCTTAGTCAGAATATTAGGCAAAACAAACAAATTAAAGGTATAAATATAGCAGGACACAAAATATCCTTGTTCACGGATGAATTATTTTTTTTTTTTTATCACATCCATCCACATCTCTACCAATTTTGATGTCATCAATGGATATGTTTGGTAAATTATCAGGCTATAAAATAAATATTCACAAAACTCAGACTATGACCTTTAACTGCTCTTTACCAGATGACTTGGCAACTAAATATAGCTTGAGTTGCAACAAGAAGTCAATGAAGTATCTTGGAATTAACCTTACTGAAGACATTATGAAACTATTCGAGGCGAATTATTTACCCCTCAGTATTCAAATTAAATCTGACATCTCTAGATGGAATAATCTACCCTTCCTCAAGAAAACTCAAGAATTGAATCAGTCAAAATGGTGATCCTGCCCCGCCTGTTGTATCTTTTCTTATCTCTGCCAGTTGAAATAAGTGATGAACATTTTAATGAATGGCAGAAATTACTTTCTAGGTATATCTGGATGGGAAAAAAACCCAGAATAAAACTTAAAGTAATGCAGTTGTCAAAAGACAAAGTAGGAATGGCATTACCAGATTTAAAAGATTACTACTGTGCAGCCCAGATAAGAACTCTGGGATATCTTTGTGACTTACAGTACAGGGCCAGATGGAAAGAAATAGAACAGGGAGGATCTGTTGGTCCACCTATTCAGACCTTAATGGCAGACCTGAAACTTCAAGGCAATCTTCCAAATTAATAACCCTTGGATTAAAAACAACATTAAAAACATGGCACAAAGTAGTTAGAAAATGCAATTTAAATAACGCAGAAAATATACTACATTGGTGCATGTATGATACGGATTTTATTCCAAATAGGGCAGATGGTACATTTAAAATATGGATGGAAAGAGGCCTTACAGCTTATTGCTGCTTCATACATAATGGGTCCATGGAAAGTTTTGACAAACTCAAGAGGGCATATGGTTAAGAGAGGCAGGATTTTTTCAGGTATCTTCAAGTAAGGGATCGACTAAAGACAATTCTGTCAGAGGAATTGACTAGTGATATTCTGGGAATTTTCTGTCTTATTCTACAAATCTGGGAGTGGAAAGAAATTAATATCTAGATTATACAAAAGTTTCCAGGACTCTTCAAAATTCAACCCCCTACATATTAAACGCAGATGCGAAAGAGAGGGAAATTTGGTCATATCTGAGAAAGAATGGGAAGATATTTGCAAATTGCTGTGGAAAACAACAAATTCACACAGTTGGCGAGAAATTGGATGGAAAAACCTCATGAAATTTTTTATAACACCTGCTCAGAAGAGACGCCTAGGGAGTGGAACAAGTTGTTGGAGGATGTGTGGTTCAGATTTAGCAAACCATTATCACTTATTTTGGGATTGTCCGAAAATTGTGTCCTTTTGGAATGACATTCATGATTCTCTGGAACAAATATTTCAAACGACTGAAGCAATAGCAGATAAATATTTAATGATGATGATTGATTGGAGCAAAGAAGGCTATAACAAGGAAGTGGTTACAACCCAATGCGCATACACTGGAAGACTGGCAAGAAACTGTTTAAGGAATTTACAGCCATGGAGAAACTGACATTTGCTTTAAGACTACAATCTAAGGCATTTAAGAACGGGAGCTCCAAATGGACAGAATATAGAGGAGCACGGGGACCAGAACTGCTATAAATGTTTTTGGACTTATGATTCAAAGTATCAGTGTTGTTTTACAAATATGTAATGGGGGAGGTGTGACATCCATTGTTCAATTGTTCAAATGAAAAAAATAAACTCATAAAAGTTGAAAAAAAGAAAAAGGTCATAATAAGAGTAAGAAATAATATTGCTATGTGAGGTATGCCGGTATACTTTAGCTGTATTATGGAAACGTATTAATCTTGAGTGAACTGTTACATTGTACTAGAGTTTTGCAGCATCACATGACATACACTGCTGCTGTAAGTCACAAGGAATGGACTCCAGCAGAGTTTAAGCTAACTAGTATAAAATACAATCAAGTTGGGTAAAAAAAAAAGAAGATCAGATGAGGGTGATGACCTGAAATCTACCCCTGCAGATACTGATTGATTCATACAGTCATGGAAAAAATTATTAGACCACCCTTGTTTTCTTCAGTTTCTTGTTTATTTTAATGCCTGGTACAACTAAAGGTACATTTGTTTGGACAAACATAACGATAGCCACAAAGATTGCTCATAAGAGTTTTATTTAAGAGCTGATATCTTACCATTTTCCATGGTTTTCTTGATTATAACCTAAATCACTTAAGTTTTTACATCAATAGCTATGGCGTTGTACTGCCAAAAACACTGCTTTTATGCATTCAGTGTTTTCTTTTCTGTCTGTTTTAGTCACATGATGACGTTTAGTGGTACCAGGTATTAAAACGAGCAAGAAAGTGAAGAAAAAATGGTGGTCTAATAATTTTTTCCATGACTGTATCTATCTCGATTCTCTCTTTCTCCTTTTTCTATCTCTGTCTCAATATCTCCCTCTGTCTTTCTATATCTGTCTCTCTCATGATAGCTCTCTGTCTCTGTCTCACTCTCAATATCTTTCCAATTCATCTCTATCTCATTATCTCTCTCTTCATATCTATCTTTCATCTATTTCAATATCACTATCTTAATATTGCTCTCTATTTCTCTAACTCTGTCGATCACTCTTTCTGTCGATGTCTATCTCTATCACTCTATTTTGATATCTCTATGTATCTATCTCAATATTTCTTTCGTTAACTCTATTTCTCCCTCTCTCATATCTGTCTGTGTGCATCTTTCTTGAAATCTCCTTTTTGATATCCTGATATCTATCTCGATATCGCTCTCTCTATTTTGATCTTTTGTGCTCTCTCTCTCGATATCTCCTTCATTGTCTCTCTCGCAATATGACTCTCACTCTAAATATCTCTCCACCTCTATCTCTTGGTCTCTCTAAATATTTGTCTGTCTCTCAATATCTATCTTGATATTTATCTCAATGTCTTTCTTTATCTTGTTATCTTATCTATTTCAGTATTTCTGTCTCCATATCTCTCGATATCTCTCTATCTCTCCATCTCAAAATCTCTCTCTCTTGATATCTATCTCTTTTTCATATCCTTCTCTATCTTTTTTTCTCAATCGCAATACATATCTGTATTGGTTGCACAGATACAATTTCATTTGCATATGCAACCAAAACAGTTGCACTTTAAAGCCCCCCCCCCTTAAAGTGTCAAAGTGTGTCTGTAATTATGACCATATCTGTCAAGTATCCCGTTTTGGCTTGGAAAGTCCCATATTTTACTCTTCCCTCCTGCCGTCCTCCCGTACTGGTATTTTTCCTGCAAATCTCCCGTATTTTGACCTGCGTTATTAAAAAATAATAATACTGCATCGGGTGGAGTAAAAACAAAACAAAACAAAAAAACATTCCCAATCTGAGATCTGTCACTTGCCTCGCGAAAACTGCCACAGCAGTAGCTACTACAGGTACTGTAGGTGGTAGATGTTGCGAGGTTAGTGTGTGACATCCGATGAGTGACAGCGCGTGAAGAAAAAAAAAGATTGTTGCAGAGAATAGGATGTCGTTAGATGACAGAACTGTTTGCACTCTTCTCTCATGTAAAATAAACTACTCTGGACCAGTCCACAAATACACTCCTTCCAAAACAGTCATAAAAAATGCAAAGTCTGCAACAAATGAGTACAAGTCATTAAAAGAGTAAGGAAAAGTCACGTGAAATGAGATTAAAAACTGTAAAAGAAGAGCAATATGAAATGAAAACAATGTGTGGAATGAAAATCAAATGTAAATGTAAATACAAGCAATGTGAAATGAACAAAAAATGTGCAAATCCCTTCAAATAAATACTCTTCATATATAACCCTTTGTGTTTTTATTTAGGCTATAATGAATGTTCACATTATGTCGATGTGGCTTTATGCACAGCTGCACTACTTCCTGAACTTCAGCCAGCTGCTGTGTTTCCTGTGTGCCATTAATTAACAAACTGATTGATCCCAGTGTCTCTGACCTCACAGCAATGGTCAGACACACCTGGATTGATCAATTTGTCCAATAATGGCACACAGGAAACAAAAGAGCTGGCTGAAGTTCAGGAAGTAGTGTAGCTCTGATTTTAGCTTTTTCTGTACACCAAAAATGTAAGAGATACTGGAGCTTGGTTGGGATGGTGGGACTGCTTACGGCGGGCGCCAGAAAATTTCCCTTATGTTCAAATACAAAACTTGACAGGTATGATTATGACTCAAGCACAAGTTAGATCAAGCACTTTATTAGATGAATATGGTGAAGTCATCACATCAGGTTCTTTTCAAATCTTGTTACCGCAGCAGCATTTAGTAAATGTCCATTATTTATTACACTAATTATATTTTGGTGAATATGAAATACATTTTAAAAGGTAAACAGCTGATTTCATGTTGGCTGTACAAACCCAGCAGGGTTTCAGTTCACACCGTAGAGGTTAACTGTGGATAACCTGAACTCATGTTGTTGTGATAATGTCTATGTCCTATTCAGGACCTTTTTGTGACCTCACAATTTGGTGTTTCTCTCCGTCTTTACAGAAACATCAAAGCAAGAAGAGATCCAAAGGTTACCGTTGTGAGCAGTGTGGCAAAGTCTTCACCACTCCAGTACGACTGAAGAGGCATCAGATAATTCACAGTAGAGAGGAACGTTACAGCTGTGATCAGTGTGGGACTGCTTTTACCAGATCATACGCTCTAAGGATGCATCAACGTATCCACACTGGATATAAACCTTACAAATGTGATCAGTGTGACGCTGCTTTTGCCTACAAAGAAAACCTAAAGACACACAAACGTACACATACTGGAGATAAACCGTACAGATGTGAGCAGTGTGGGACAGCTTTTAGCCAATTAGGTAACCTGAAGCAGCACCAACATAGTCATACTGGACATAAACCTTACAGATGTGAGCAGTGTGGAGCAGCTTTTACCCAATTAGCTAGCTTGACGCGACACCAACGTATTCACACTGGAAATAAACCTTACAGATGTGATCAGTGTGGGGTTGCTTTTACAACATCAAGTCATCTGAAGATGCACCAACGTATTCACACTGGAGATAAACCATTCAGATGTGATCAGTGTGGAGCTGCTTTCACCAGATCAGCCAGTCTGAGGACACACCAACGTATTCACACTGGACATAAACCTTACAGCTGTGGTCGGTGTGGGTCTGCTTTTGTCACATCAAGTCATTTAAAGAGGCACCTACATATTCACACTGGAGATAAACCATTTAGATGTGATCAGTGTGGGGCATTGTTTGCAACATCAAGTTATCTAAAGGTGCACAAACGTATTCACACTGGAGATAAACCTTACAAATGTGATCAGTGTGGAACTGCTTTTACAACATCAAGTAACTTAAAGAAACACCTACAAATCCACACTGGACATAAACCGTACAGATGTGATCAGTGTGAAGCTGCTTTTGTCTACAAAAACAGCCTAAGAACACATCTACGTACACACACTGGACAGAAACCGTACAGATGTGAGCAGTGTGGGATGGCTTTTACCCAATTGAGTCATCTGACGCAACACCAATTTAGTCATACTGGACATAAACCTTACAGATGTGAGCAGTGTGGGGCAGCTTTTACCAGGTCATATAATCTGGAGAGACACCAACGTATTCACACCAGAGATAAACAGTAAATCTGTGATCACTGTGTAGCAGCTTTTACTTTCCAATTTCCACATGGTGAAATAAATAGTTCTTGTCTGTAGATTGTGAGAGAGGTTTTCTAAAACCATTGTATCTCAAAAAGCATCAGGAGATTCAGCTGAACTCTCATTTTAATTATGGGAGAAAGCTTGTAAACCTTACAGCAGGGGTGTCCAAACTCGGTCCTCGAGGGCCGCTGCCCTGGATGTCTTAGAGGTTTCCCTGACACAACACACCTGATTCAAATAAATGGATCGTCATCAGCTCCTCATCCAGGTCTGCACAAATCAGTTAACGACCCATTCATTTGAATCAGGTGTGCTGAAGCAGGGAAACATCAAAGACATGCAGGACAGCGGCCCTCGAGGACTGGAGCTGGACACCCCTGCCTTACAGCCTGTGTTCGAAATCAAATCAAAATGTATTTATATAACACTTTTCATACATTAAAAATGCAACACAAAGTGTTCACAAAAAAAATAAATAAAAAATATAAAACATGATCACAAAAGATCCTGTGTTCCTGTAAAGATGCTCCTCTTTTTAATTTAATTTGCCAATGTTTTTTTTTTTACACGATGGGCCAGATCTTCCGCCAAACCTCCTAAAGCCGCTATTAAGGGATAGCAGGTAGTGGCAGGGTCGTTCCCCCGCAAAAAATGCAATTTTCCACCTCCCTAAACCCGCGATCTTACCTGCACTAACTGCTATATTTATGCATGGGAGTTGTTAGGGCGTTCCACCTGTTTAACCAATCAGTGCGTCTGTAGCCGCTAAAGCCTGATTTATACTCGAACGTCAGGTAGTCTGCGTCACCTACACAGACGACGCAGAGATGCCCCCCCCCACCCTACGCAGACACTACGCAGACACTCCGGTGCACCTACCCAAAATAGTTGGTCGACGCAGTGTCGCAGAGAGGAGAGAAAGGAGGCCTCTGATTGGTCAATTCTACATCTGCGTAGAAAAGAGCGCATTGAAGAAAGGAGGAAGTACCCACATCTGTACGATTCTTGTTCTCCACACTACAAAGACAGCACATATTCTAGTAATTCATGGAGGGAGATAGAGATGAATGTGGGTCTGGATACGGCCGAGACGGTGAGGAAGTGGAAAAACGCAAGAGATAACTCTGATGATTGTACAACTTCCAGACATTGTTAATTTTGTAAATTAAAACTAAAACGAAAACTTTTTGTTGACAGCCCTTAATTCTGTGACTAATGACGAGAATGTAAATTACTAATGTACTGGCAACAAAAACTAAATGAAATCTCTGTTCATTGTAAACTCACGAGTAAAACCGTGATGAAAAAACTGACACTGACACCAATAAATTATTTTAACTTAAATTCAACTGTCCGTCTATCGTTCTGATTGGATAACCTCCCTCTGCCCTCTACCAGGTCGGAGCATTGAGCTCATAGATGTGTCGTTAAGGCTAATGAAAGAAATTATGAGTAGTTTATTTTCACCAGCAAATTCTCAAGTGGAAAGAAAAAAGGAGAGAAGATTTATGGACAGACTTTCATTACCTTCCAGCCGAAAGAAAGACTCAGTGTATCGTTCCAACGAGGATGGATACCCATGTGGATCCAAGATAGGTGGAAAATAACACAACCAATTTAAAAAGACACCTGAAGATGCGCCATCCTGCAGTGTCCGACAAGGTAAATGTGCGCGTGCAGTGAGTTTTAGGGTTGAACTGGATGTAGACCTAAGTAACGTTAACGTTAAGCCAACGTTCAAACAAACCTGATATGTATAGTTACCTTGCAAGCCAACGCTTACCTTTAGCTAACTTTTACCATTACATCACGACAGGCCGTGATTTGTCCTCATATCACAGGTAAAGGGAGTTGCTCAGCCGGACACGAAGCACTTTTCTGTTTTATATTAATGTTTTTAGCCCTTACATCTTGGTCAGAAAAAAAAAACATTGGGGCAGTATAAATGGAACAATTATCTGATTTTGTACTAAAAGTAGCCTAGCAACGTATCTCCAGAAGTAGAAAAAGTGAATCATTTGACATTTACAAGAAAAATAAATTGTACTTTTTACCACACTACTATGAAATTTGATGAAGTAGAAGTATGAAGCATGGAGTACATAGTGAAGAGTACAGGGTAAGGAGTAAAGAGTCAACAACTTTTGATACTGAACTCCAGTACATTTTACCACCCTTTCAATACTTAAGCACATTTAATGTGAGGTACTTTTAATACCTAAGTAATTTTTGGGGGGAGACTTTTACTTGGGTAACTTTCAAGTAAGGTATCTGTACTTTTACTCCAGTGTGGTTTTCCAGTAAATTTTACGACACTGATTTTATTGACATAGTCCCAGATGTGTTATACTTGTTCTATATCTCTTTAGCCTGAGCTACTAAATTCTCAGCTTCCCCAGCACCAGTGTTATATGTAAAATGTTAAGGCACAGCCCCAGTTTAGCCCTTCTGATAATGGTTGTAATCTTATTTGGGACGACTATGTTCCTTCTATTTTAGACTACTGTGCTAAACTCATGTCTCTTTTTCCTGTCTCACTACTTTTTATAGTTTTCTATATTGTTTTATATTGGTCTGTTTTTTAAGAAAGTTTCCGTGAATTGTGAAAATGGGTTTGAAATTATTTTCTTTTGACATCTTAAGAGGATTAGAGCTTTAGCCCTGCAGGTAAATCATTTGTTGTACAAATATTCAGAAAATAAACATGAAGTAATATAGTACACTCTTAGTTTAAATGACTAAACATAATTAAACATATGCTACAATGCAGTTTTTACTACCATGACAGGCAACCTTTTGCAAAATCTATTACAGTATAACTAAATCAAGCCTTTAGTGGGTGAGTAAGACTAAATTAAAAAGAAGAATTCTTGTCAAAATGAACACTGCTTGTCAAGACTTTCATATTTAATCATTATTTATAGCTCTCAGTAATTTATTTTATAGTTAAAAGTAACTGAGTAATTTATTTTAAGAGTTTTCTGCCTCTGCATCTTATTTTGAATGAGACCATGTAACTTCCGGTCTAGCAGCATGCATTACAGCAGTAGTGCTGCAGCTGTCAGTTTGTATCCAGCTTCAGACAGAGACAGAAGCACACGGCCCATTGGTAAGCTGTGGCTCAGAAATAGCCTCCTAACAACACGTAGTGTGTAAATTTACTGTGTTTGTGTGTATTTCACTGCTAAGGAGCTTTAAATGAGTGATATGAGAATGTTAAAGTGTGAGTGTGTTTATTTAGAACTTGCGGTTCGCTCCCGATTGGCGCCGCTAAGTTGTTAGCACTTCCGCTAGTTCGTTATTAGCATGCTAAGCTAACTCTGCTAGCATCCATAGACTAGTGTTTAGCTGGTTGTTTGAGCATTTGGCTTGCTATGTTGGCTGCTAATGTTGGCACTGAGACACTGTGTGTATGTTTACTCATTCAGTTCATTGTGTTTACTGCAATTAATTGATTTAATTCATAGGAAGATAGTTAAATGGTTTATATTAAAGTAAATGGTTGTTAATCATTAAAAAAGATAGAAACAGTTATTTAAAAGGGTTATTTTATAAATATTGTTCTATGTAACCTGTTACATTCTGGGTTTATGTATTTCAGGTTTATAACCTGTGTACCTGTGTACCTGTGTACCTGCGTGAAAGCAAAATAAAAGAAGAACAAGGAAAACACGAGTTATGACTGCAGTGTGCTTGCTGTCTAGCCTTTTTGGAGGGCTGAAGATTTAAAAAGTCCGAGTAGTTATAAACCATAGTGGAGTTATAAACCACCAGCTCTACAAAAGAAGATAGACTGGACGATTTAAAGAAAACACAAAGCCTGAAGACTGCTTCAACCACTCTGTAAGTTACCAGCCCTTCACAACACTGTCTCATCTGCTAAACTTGGTAACCAAGAAATAAAGTAGCTAAAGCTAGAAGAGGAAAAGTCTACAAGTCCAGCAGAGGCAAGAGACTAACACCTAAGTGGCATTAAAGCTGCAACATTGGTCAACGCAAAAAAGTGGAAACATGGCAGCATCAAAGGAGGAGCTAGAGAAGCTTAAACAGAGGCGTTCAGCAGCTCAAACCGCTTTCACAAAAAGAGCCAACCACCTCACCTCCAGAGCAAACGCACTGGGAGAAAGTGAAATGAAAAGTGAGTGGATATTCTTCAGATCAGAACACTCAAAAGTTAGAGATGCAGGGTTTGAATATGCAACAGCTCTGCAAGATGATCGACGCCAAAACAGCAGAATGCGACCGTAAGTTCGACGAGACTGAACAGATCATCCTGAAACGCTTCTGGACCAGGTTCGCTGAACAAGCAATCACCACCCTCGCTACTGAGGCCGGGTCAGCCATGGACCAGGCTGAAGCAACCAACTACAAGCAATTGACGAGGAAAGAACGTGACCTGGTGAATAGAAGTCTGGAAAGAGAAATCGACGACTCGAAAGAGAAGTAAATGAGTGGATAAGTCTGATTCCAAGACCCAACGTAACAGAGTCAAAAGACTGTCTAAGAAAACTAAAGAAACGTCGTGAAAAGCTATGGGATGAATGGTCGTGGCAAGGCAACAACCTTAGCTGGGTTCTATCTGGAGAAGAAGAGGAGGAATCAGTTAAAGCGGAAAAACAAAGCCAAGATGAACAACAGAGCAAGTCAGCTGAGGAAGAAGCACCGCTCGAGCTTCAACTTAACCCTCACCTGGTCGGCCCTGGGAACACTCAACTTCCTGTTGGAGGCATCCAGCCCAACTTGCCAAACCAACCTTCAAATCTCAGCCACGGTGTTTTTCCAGATTCTGCAAGCACGCCATGTGAAACCTTCAACACACTGCAAAGTGGTTCCAGATGGAGTCCCGAAGCTTACAACATAAAGCCCCTGATCATCCTAGAGCGAGCGCGCCTGCCTGTATTCTCCGGCGACATGAGAGACTACTACAGGTGGAAAGCTGAATGGGAAGACTTGCAGCGGCTCGGCAACACGGCTTGGAGAATGTAAGGAAATATCCAGCTGTGGATCTGCCGACGACGTGTTCAGGATTCTGGACAATAAGTATGGTAACAAGCCTAAAATAGTGCTACTCTTCTCAAAAGAAGTTCAAGAGCTTCCCCCCATCAAGGGAAACCAACCCAGAAAGACAATTGAACTGATCCAGGCCGTGGAGAGAGCGCTCCACGATCTCCAAGTTCTGGGGGAGGAAGATGCTGTGAAGAATCGTGTAGTAGCACAGTCAATCGAGAGTAAGTTGCCTGATTCCCTAAAAGAAAAGTGGCTAACTTACAAGAGTGATCCTGCAAGTGGCTTTACATCACGCAACCACTTCGACTGTTTGCTGCAGTACCTGAAAAAGCAGGAAGACATTCTCGAGGAGTTAGATCAGCTGCAAATACAGCCCAACTCAGCGAGCAAACCTGAGAAGTGGAAGGAAAAAAGAGCTTTCACTAGAGCTACGTCGGGAAACACTCAAAACTCCCCTTCAACATCATGCATCGTGTGTGGAGACGATGTGCATGCAGGTAAACTGTTCGCCTGTAAAACCTTCAAAAGACAACTTGTCAAGCAAGAAGACTCATCTAAAGAATGCAGGAGCGTGCTTCAAGTGTCTGTGCTGCCATAACAAAGATGGCAGTTGCCCCTCAAAGTTTCTCTGCTCAAAGGATGACTGTTGAAGAGGAGGGTCCTCGGACCACAACTACTTGCTCTGTCCAAAGCCACCGCTCAAGAAAAAAGACAAAGCAAGCGGAGAGCAAAGTGAACCAAAAGTGGAGAGAAAAGGACTTGGACTGACAAGCAAACAAGAGGAACTTTTCACCAAACTCTCTCCAGAACTAAAGGCAGAGTTTAAAGAAGCTTTCTCAAATAAAGTTTCAACAACATTGTGCACCAGCAGCAACAAGCCAAAAGAGTATCCAGTTATAATGATGTTACTGGAGGCAACAACAAACTCAGGCCAGCTGATCGGCACCTTGATTGACCTCGCGTCAGATACAAACTACATTTCAACTGAAGCTGCAGAGCATCTCAAGCTGAAAGGCGAAAACATCAAGATGATTGTCCATGGAGTTGGCGGAATGGAGACGACAGTTTCGACCAAAAGGTATACCTTGAGGCTAAGGATAAAGACCCCTAAAGGTACAGTAACGGAACACAGGCTCCTCTGCTACGGCTTGGATAACATTGCGAAGGTGAACCACGCAGTCACACCGGAGCAACTACAAAGGTTCTTCCCCGAGGTTGCAACCAACGACCTGATCCACCCCAAGAAGATTGACCTTCTCATAAGCCACAGGGAGGGTCGCCTCGTTCCATAGCCAACCAAGGTGGAGGGAGACATCGTCCTCTGGGATGGACCCTTGGGTAAAACTGTCGGTGGTACTCACCCTGAGCTTTTTGAAGAAATCGACCTGGAAGTACACAGGTCTGACACGCACTTTGCAAGATCAATGAGAACTGCTTCAAGGGCATACAGAGAGATCCTCGTGAACCCGGCGGGATCAAGCAAAGTTCGAGTGGAGGACAGAGAAATAATCGTCTGAAGCACTGCAACCACAAACTAAAGAAGTGTTCGAGTGATTCAAGTGGAACAGCGTTGGCGCGGCTTGTGATCCTCAATGTGGTGGCTGCAAGTGTGGTAGGTGTCCCCCTGGATGCAAAGAAATGACCCTCGGAGAGGAGAGGGACTTAGAAAAAATCAAAGAATGCCTCACCTACGTGCAAGTAGACAAACATTGTGAAACCCCTCACTGGGACGCAGCTTATCCATGGAAAACAGACCCAGCCACGCTTCCTGAAAACAGACGTGCAGTTGAGGCTACTTTCCTGAACACAGAGAGACGTCTCGAAAAAGAACCTGAATGGAAAGCTACAAGCTACAAAGAGCAAATCCACGAGCAAATCCACGAGATGGTCTCCAGGAGAGCTGCCGCTAAACTCACTCAAGAAGAAATCTACAGATGGAAAGCACAGAAGTGGTACATCAGTCATCTGGTCGCTCTTAACCCTCACTCAACCACTACTCCCGTAAGGATTGTTTGGAACAGCAGCCAAGAGTACATGGGAGTAAGTCTGAACGATCTCCTGCACAAAGGTCCGGACGTTCTCAATCCAATCAGCGGAGTACTCCTAAGATTCAGAAGTGGGTTGTATGCAGCCTTAGGAGATGTGAAAAAAATGTACAACTCCGTTTGGCTAAAAGACAAAGAAGTACACCTACACCGTTTCCTCTGGAGAGACCGACCTGATGATGAAATCGAAGTCTTCGTCGTGGTCAGGGTCAACATCGGCGATAAGCCTGCAGGCTGCATAGCTCAGGTTACTATGAGAGAAACAGCAAATCTACCCCAGTTCGCTGCCATGACTGAAGAACGTCGCGTTTTGGTAGAAGACAGCTACGTGGATGACATCTTGACATCGCACGATGACGCCAAGGCACTGGAAAAGATCACAGAAGGAGTGGAAGAGATCCTAAAAGCCGGAGGCTTCTCCCTCAAACCTTGGATCTTCTCTGGCCAAAGTGGGAGGTCAGGACCCACAGCTAACTCGAGCAACGGTAAAAAAGTCATGTCTGCGCCCAAAACTCTGGTCCTACCAAACCAAATGCAAGACGAAGAGAGCAAAGCATTGGGAGTCGGCTACGAACCAGAAACAGACAAACTTCGCATTATGATGTCCATCAACTTCTCAAAGAAGCGAGGCAAAATGAGAACTGGACTCGACTTACGAGAAGATGAAGTCAGAAGTAACACCCCGAACCCCTTAACGCGTCGAGTGCTGTTAAGTCAAATTGCAGCATTTTACGACCCCATCGGCCTAGCTACACCAGCTAAGCAGAAAGGAGTGATACTTGTAAGGGAATCTTACCAGGAAGCTGGAAAAGACTACCCAACTAAAGACACTTGGGATGACCCTCTCTCACCAAAACTACGGGAGGCATCCATAAGACTCTTCAAGGAGTATGTGAGACTCGGCCAAGTCAGGTTCGAGAGAAGCCTTACACCCCCAAGAGCTATCGGTCGCCCAACAGGAGTCACGTTCTCAGACGGTAGTGAGGCGTCCTATGGAGCTGTGCTCTACCTTCGGGGGGAGACTGAGGACGGAGTCATCGTCAGATTGATTGAGTCAAAAGCCAAGCTCACACCTCTTAACCAAAAAGGGGAAGTCATCAAGGCAGAGTTATGCGGCGCTGTCTTCGCAACTCGTCTTAAAAGATACTTCGAGAAGCATTGTCGCATTGATGTCACGCACTGGATTCACATCGTGGATAGCCAGGTAATCTTGGGAGTGATCCAAAAGGACAGCTACGGCTATCAAACCTTCTTTGCAAATCGCATCGGAGAAATCCAGAAAGCTGGACCAGTAGAAGATTGGAGATGGGTTGAAGGAAACCTCAACATTTCAGACATCATTACAAGAGGAGCGTCTCCTGAGGAGCTCGACGAAGAATCTGAGTGGCAAAGAGGACCTGAGTTCCTAAGATGGCCAGAAGCTAAGTGGCCAGTGAAGACAGTCAGTGAGATAGTGGCCACCGTCTCTGACGACGTTAAAAGGCTCAAGAGGAAAGCTTTCTCAGCTATGACCACTAGAGCTCAGTCAAAGAAACTGTCAAACCCCACCAAAGCTGACACCGGTGTAGACTCGAGAGACTCGTTGGATCAAGGAAGTCAACTCACAATACAGCCGCCAAAAAGCCAAGATCCTACTTCAGCACCTGAGAAACAGAAGAGAAAACTCAGTGGTGTGGATCTTGTGTGCCTCGTTGAACCCAAGCAGTTCAGTACCTTGTCAAAGCTTTGTGGAACCGTTGCCTGGACTCGACGAGCTGTGGAGTTCTGGCTAAAGAAAGAAAAGCAAATCTCGGATCCAGCAAAGTGGGAGGCAAAGTTTTCCAAGTTGTCTGCAAATGAAAGAGCAACCGCTTTTCAAGACCTAATTCTTGCAGCCCAAGACTGGGTGGAATTTCATGACACAACTCTAAACCGCCTTGTTGTGTTCAAGGACGACAGCACAGGACTGTTGTTGTGTGGTGGAAGAGTCCAGTCTTGGCACGAAGACGGAAAAGCTGTACCGTTAATCCCTTTCCAGTCATGGCTGGGGACTTTGCTGGCAAGAGAAGCTCATGAGTCAAACCATGAAGGAGTTGCCGCCACGCTGCTACGCACAAGAAGAAAGGCCTGGGTGGTGCAAGGTCGGAGAATAGTAAAGAAAGTGATCAATGACTGTCTCACTTGCAAGAAGCAGAGAGCCAGATTGTGTCAGCAAGTGATGAGCGACCTCCCTCAGGAACGTACCAGCAGAGCGAACCCTTTCAAGTACACTACACTTGACCTCTTCGGCCCTTTCGAGGTGAGAGACGCTGTAAAGAAAAGAGCTAAGAAGAAAATCTGGGGAATAGTGTACTGTTGCATGGCTTCAATGCAACAGCCGTCCATGCCGACCTCGTTGATGACCAATCTTCTGAGAGTTTTCTACAGGCTTACTCACGCTTCACTGCGCTGAGGGGGCACCCGAAGAAGTTGTGGTCGGACAGAGGCTCAAATTTCGTAGGAGCTAAACCTGCATTGAAAGAGCTACACAGACATCTCGCCTGTTTGCAGAAAGATTCAGTTGAAGATATGGCTGCTAGAAATGGCACAGAATGGCAGTGGGACTTCCATCCTGCGGATGCGCCTCACAGAAATGGAGCAGCCGAGGCTGCTGTCAAGCTCATCAAAAGAGCTCTTCACAACCTTTGTGGATCAACCAGTTGCTACACTTGGGGAGAGTTCCAAACTCTTCTTTACTCAGCAGCTAACTTGACCAACAATCGACCCTATCGACGCTAAAGCACAAGAACAGGAGGACACTGTCGAATACTTAACTCCTAACTCCCTCATCCTGGGATGCACTGGACTAGGAGGAGACATGCACGGAATCAACATTAAAACCCATCCTTGGAGGAGGCTGAGAGCCGTCCAGGCTGGAGTGGACAGATTCTGGTGAAAGTCGAGCGAGTTGGCAGGCCCAAACTTGTTCATCCGTCACAAGTGGCACAGAACAGAGAGAAGCGTCAAAATTGGAGATGTGGTATGGCTGACAGATCAAAATGCCTTAAGAGGACAGTTTCGACTCGGCCGAGTCGTTACTACATATCCTGACAAGAAAGGAATCGTCCGGGATGTGGACTTGAAAATCTGCATGGGACTTTCTGGTCCTAAAGCACCCAGGGTCCGGAGAGAAGGCTCAAGCTTGCCTACAACCATTGTCTTTCGCAGAGATGTGCGGAGGCTGGTGGTTTTGATTTCAGTTGAGGACCAACAAAAGTAGAAGTCCTTACCGAGGGTACCTAATGGACTTTATTGATTAGTTAGTAGGTAACCCTGGAAGGCGGCTGAGTGATTAGTGGGCAAACCTGCACTCAGTTAGGAGGCAAGGTGGTGGTGCCTACCTCCTTAGTTAGTTTTGTGTTCGTGTTGGACCTACGAGGAACACCTTGAAGACTACTGAGACTCAAAGACTGTTATTTGTGGCCTCTTTGGATCAAAGATCAATCGGCCAAGTGGGAGGTGTCAAGACTTTCGTATTTAATCATTATTTATAGCTCTCAGTAATTTATTTTATAGTTAAAAGTAACTGAGTAATTTATTTTAAGAGTTTTCTGCCTCTGCATCTTATTTTGAATGAGACCATGTAACTTCCGGTCTAGCAGCATGCATTACAGCAGTAGTGCTGCAGCTGTCAGTTTGTATCCAGCTTCAGACAGAGACAGAAGCACACGGCCCATTGGTAAGCTGTGGCTCAGAAATAGCCTGCTAACAACACGTAGTGTGTAAATTTAATGTGTTTGTGTGTATTTCACTGCTAAGGAGCTTTAAATGAGTGATATGAGAATGTTAAAGTGTGAGTGTGTTTATTTAGAACTCGCAGTTCGCTCCCGATTAGCGCCTCTAAGTTGTTAGCACTTCCGCTAGTTCGTTATTAGTATGCTAAGCTAACTCCGCTAGCATCCATAGACTAGTGTTTAGCTGGTTGTTTGAGCATTTGGCTTGCTATGTTGGCTGCTAATGTTGGCACTGAGACACTGTGTGTATTTTTACTCATTCAGTTCATTGTGTTTACTGCAATTAATTGATTTAATTCATAGGAAGATAGTTAAATGGTTTATATTAAAGTAAATGGTTGTTAATCATTAAAAAAGATAGAAACAGTTATTTAAAAGGGTTATTTTATAAATATTGTTCTATGTAACCTGTTACATTCTGGGTTTATGTATTTCAGGTTTATAACCTGTGTACCTGTGTACCTGTATACCTGTGTACCTGCGTGAAAGCAAAATAAAAGAAGAACAAGGAAAACACGAGTTATGACTACAGTGTGCTTGCTGTCTAGCCTTTTCGGAGGGCTGAAGATTTAAAAAGTCCGAACACTGCTTCAAGATAATGAATGAGCAAAGTTAATTCCATCTTGGATTTATTAAATATAAAATTACATGAGTTCATGTAATGTCATATAATGTAATCTCATCCCTCTTGGGATAAGATTCGGTTTCGCCCACAACAGATCTGAGGTTCCCTCTTTCTTTATGTTTTGAAAGTATGAGGCGAGCTGAAGGTAAAAAGAGAGCCTACCCCCCAATGTTCAACTCAAAGTTAGACCCTTGGCCACATCATTATCTAACTCTGGAGAACAGGATGACATGTCTTTCCAAGGGGAGCAGTTTCAGAAGAACCCTGCAAAGGTATGAAACAACACTATCACATCACAGTATGTACAAGGAGAATGGGCTTCAAACCCATGCATGCAGAGGACAATGGATCTGCAGTCCATCACCTAAACCTCCCAGTCACCTGGTCTCCATGTGTGTGGTTTCTCCTTGAGAGAAGCACCAGGAAAATGGAAGCCGACAGTCTTTCCAGTTGATTTCAGCATGATCCCTGACTGTCTTTCTGGTGTGATGTGTCATCTTTTACTGGCTTTGTTAACTCATTGACTGCCAGACAGCTGCGCAGCAGAGAGCCTCATACTGCCAGCGTTTTGGAGCATTTTCACTGATTTTCCAAGACCCATAGAATATTGTGTTTTATGACTCTGTGAACACTGAAACCTACCTACTTACTTCTACCTTCTTCCAATCTCTAGTAATCAGTAGTAGAACATGAGGAAGTTTCACCAAAATCACCCATTTCTGACCAAACAATAAAGAAAACAAGCTTTTTGTGAAGAGAAGCAAAACAATGAGTTTAACACAAATGTTTGTTGTTCTACTGATACGTCAAACATCTGAACAGTGGTTTCCTTCTATAGAACCAAAGAAAAAGAGGCAGAAGGTTTTTGATGGCAAAAATAATGATTTATTTACACATATATAAAACATTATATAACACATTTTGACATCTTCATGCTAGACAGTCTTCCCCACAACACCTGGATGCACAACCTATAGGGGTGCTCCGATCAGGGTTTTTGGGGCCGATCACCGATCACCGATCACTGAAATCAATATCGGCCGATCCGATACCGATCACCGATCGTATTTATTTCCCTTTGTTTCTTGCTGTCTTAGACCTTTTCGACTTGAAAATTGTGGACATGCGCCCCCTAGTGGCCCCACCATAACTGGAGTGTGCGGTGCTCCACCAACTAACCCAAACACAGCAGCGTGGAGCATTTGTTACTGATAACGCAGACATGTCTTGGATTGATGATGTTAGGCAGTGGCCTCCAGTTACAGATGAAGGTAGTTTATCGCTGTTTTTAATGATTGGTTATGGAAATAGCATGATCTTTTCCCATAATCAAACACTAAAAACCGTGGAACGCTGCAACGCTGGCTATAACTAACGTCAACAAGCCATAGAGATTATGCTACTGTAACGTTAACGCTAGCGGTAAATTAGGCTATGTGTTAATGTTATATTTAATTTATTTTATCATTCTCCTAAGTCATTCATTCATTCATTCATTCATTGATTTATAGGCTTGTGCTAGTGCCGAGGGCTACAGTAGCCTCATACTGCTGTCCTTTCGGCCAGAATCGTCCGGGACTCTCAGCGAGACTATAAGTAGTACGAGACTGAATGTTAACGAAAACTCACCCGGCTGTATTCATTTGGAACAAAGTCCTTTCTGTTGATATTTTTCACCCACGTCTTCCTAACTTCTTGTTCTGCAAACAAGGCAGTCTTCGTGCAGTAAAGGCTTCTTCTTCCATTGTTGAATTTTCACGCCACTGTTGGCACAGTTCATGATGGAACATGTATTCCCACTCGACCGACTCGACATTATAAAAATATATATTTGTAGAAAGAGAAAAACACGAGCCGGTGAAAAACACGAGCCGGTGAAAGTGTCGTTCTGTAGCACACTCCAGCAATGGCGGACGGGGTACTTCCTTTCATTAATAAGACTTGCTTTTGTATTGTTTGTTCTGTTAATAAAGAACTATTGAAGAAAAAAAAAAAGGACGGGGTACTTCCGGGGGGCTGGCCCGAAAAGGTCTCTACACAATGTATGCGCACGAGAAGAGAGCGTTTTTGATCGGCTCTTTTGATCGGCTTTAATGACAATTCTGACCGATCCCGATCATATGCATATCGGCCGATCCGATCAGGTCACCGATCGATCGGAGCACCCCTAACAACCTATAAATTACAGAAATATATACAATCAGCAAAAATATATTTTTGATATTGCTGCAGCATGGAGGTACGCCCCCCCCCCCCCCCCCCTTTTTTTTTTTTTTTTTTTTTTTTTTTTTTTTTTTACACTCACCTTTCTTTGTTGCACTGCCAAACAGGTGTGGAACTGGGACCTCCTCTGCTGGGTGCAAGACCTGAAAATTCTTTCAAGAAAATATACAATTTTTATATCAAGATTTCAAAAGGATCTAACTTGAAAGCAGTTTGAGATAAAGGTATACTGTCAGTGAGAAATATCTTCAGATTGATTCCACGATAACCAATGGGCTCATCAAAATTTAGGCTCCACTTTTAATAATCAATCAATCAATCAATCAACTTTTATTTATAGAGCCCTTTACAACACACAAGGTGACCAAAGTGCTTTCCATTAAAATCCACATTAAAACAAAACAATTTAAATTCAACATAACAATACAATTAAAATTAAATTAAAAATATCTCACATCATGACTGTGTATTAAAAGCCAGTCTAAATAAATAAGTTTTAATCGTGGATTTAAAAAGCCCAAAGTCGCTTCCGACTTTCTTTGATCTCAAAGGAATCAAAGACGACATCAGGAAGACAAACAACAGGATTGATGACTTTGAAAAGTGGATAGAGGATAGGAGCGCACTCAGAGACTGGAGGAAGCCAGGTTGGAGCTTGCGGAGCTGCAGATGCGGGTTGAGACCAGGATGACGAACTTGAAGGGCCGCGAGAGGAGGGAAAATGTCCGGATACATGGGGTGAAGGAAGGAGCAGAGGGAAACGCTCAATCAATGATTACATTCATCGAAAACCTCCTTCGGGAGAAGCTGGACTTACCCCCATCACTCAAATTAAAGATTGAAAGAGCCCATCGTTCTCTTGTCTCCCAACCTACCAAAGACTCCCCACCAAGATCAGTTGTGATTAAGTTGCAAAGCTTCCGAAGTAAGGAAGAACTTATCAAGATTGCGTGGCAGAAAAAGGGCTTTATGTATGAGGGGAGAAAGGTGTTTCTAGACCACGACTATGCGCCGGAGAATACACGGAGGCAAAAAAGGAGTTAAGAGACAAGAAAATACGTTTCCAGACGCCCTTCCCAGCAAAACTCCGGGTGTTTTACGAGGGGGAGACGCGCCTCTATAATACAGCAGAGGAGGCGACGAAGGGCATGCTGACCCGAGGGCTCCAGGTGGAGGTTGTGAAACTGGCGGAGAACTGGACTGAGCGGATTAAACGTCTAACGTGGACGTCAAGCAGCGCGAAGACTGTTCATGAGACAACGGAGACACGACAGGGATACAAACAGAAACTGCAATCCTTCAGGAGAGTCCGGGATACCTGATGAAATATAGTGCTATAAGGTGAAGATTGGACTGTTACCAGGAAATAACATTAGCCAGGGCCGTCGCAAGGGGGGGGCGAAGGGGGCGGTCGCCCAGGGCCCCGCGCTGTGACGTACCTATGACAGGCCTCACACTTGACCAATAGGTTAATAGGTTATCCTGAAAAGGGCCTCGCATCTCAAGTCTGCCCCGGGCCCCGCCCCCCCCTTGCGACGGCCCTGACATTAGCCTATGAGGAAAATTGAGGTGAGAAACATGTGACTTTAATTTTTTGTTAAGACTGCAGCATTTTTTTTTTTAATGGCTTTTTAGTTGATAAGTTTATATCCTCACAAGCCAAGGACGTCGGGGCAGCACTGAAAGCAGTTGTGAACTTATGATCGATGCTGATTTTAGCAGCGAGGGCCCCCTGCCCCCAGGGAGCAGAGATTATCCCTCAGAGCGGACTAAACATCAGAGCTGAGAAGGTCCATAAGCAGACCTCACCCAAGGAAGTTCTTTTAGTTACGTGTTTGAAGGTATTTATGTTAAACCTTCGTTATATGTTGTTCATTGTTCATTATTGTTTCGGTAGCAACAGGGGGGGAAATATGACAGGGAAGATAGGAGAGAGACACAAGGAAGGTGATACAGATATTGATGATAACATTCAAAACCTACATTAAAGTAGCCTCATATAATGTAAATGGTGTACTCAACCCAACCAAAAGGAGTAAGATAATAAGTAAGATGAAAAAAGAAGGGGTAGGGGTAATATTGTTACAGGAGACCCACCTAACGGATAAGGAACATGCAAAGCTGACAAGGAATGGTTACAATCAAATGTTTTCTGCCTCCTACAAATCAGGACACCGGAGAGGGGTGGCTATTTTAATTTCGGGGAAGAATTCATTTGAAAAGATATCTGTGACAGGGGACAAAGAGGGCAGATATATCATGGTTAAGGGGAAACTAGAGGGTGAAGTGGTAACTTTTCTTAACATTTATGCTCCACCGGGCTCGGAATGGAAGTTTTATAGACAGATGTTTGATTTGATGACATCAGAGGCGGAGGGTATTTTGATTGTTGGGGGTGATCTGAACCAGAGACTAAACCCACAGCTAGATTACTCAGGAGGTGGGATACAAAAAGTACAATTGGTAAAAAAATGAAGACGATGATGTCTGAGCTGGGAATTGTGGATGTTTGTAGGGATCTGAATCCCACAAGTAAAGATTATACTTACTATTCACCACCACATAACATATATGTGAGGATTGATTATTTCCTGATGTATAATAAGGATAGGCATAGGGTAGAAAAATGTGATATAGGAGTAAGGGATCTATCTGACCATAGCCCCCTTTATTTAACATTGCGCCTAGCGATTGAGAAAAAAACAACAATATGGAGATTAAATTCAAACATGTTAAGAGGACACACAAAGAAATAGTGAAGGACCTTCAGACATACATAGAAGATAACGATAACGGAGAAGTGTACTGTGGGACGCATGTAAGGCTGTGTTGAGAGGGAAGTTGATAGCCAAATCAGCATATTTAAAAAAGATGAGACAGTTAAAACTTGACACACTAAAATCAGATCTAAAATGGCTAGAAAGAGAACATAAAGACAAATTGGAAGAGCGCGTATATCAGGAAATTAGAAAAAAAAGAGCAGAGATAAATGAGATTTATACACAGTAGATCCAAAGAAAAAAACTATCGTTGGTAAAACAAAGATATTATGAAGTGGGGGGTAAGTCCAAAATATTGCTGGCATATAAACTGAAGAAACAGCAGGCAAAAAATAATGTTTACAAAATAAGGGATCTGCATACAAGATTAACAATGGACAAAACAGAGGAAGCACAAAAGAGCTTTGAAGCTTACTATAAAAATCAATATGCTCAACCAAAAGCTAGTGATAAAACCCAGATTTACCAGTTTTTAGAGAACTTAAATTTACCAAGTGAAACAGAAGCTTTAAATGCCAAAATTACAGATGAGGAAATAAATAAAGCAATCTCAAATCTTAAAGCCAACAAGTCCCCGGGTGCAGACGGATACACTGCAGAATGGTTCAGATCATTTAAGGTAACATTAATCCCCCTTCTGCAGAAGGCATTCAACTGGGTGTTGAAGGAGGGAGAAATCCCTCATTCATGGCGAGAAGCCATTATATCAGTAATTCCAAAGAAGGGAAAGGATGAGCAGGAATGCTCCAGTTATAGGCCTATTAGTGTCCTTAACCAAGACTATAGATTGTTTACAGCCATTATAGCCAGACGACTGGAAATAATTCTGCCAGAAATAATACACTTATACCAGACGGTTTTTATAAAACAAATGCAGACCCAAGACAATATTAGGCGCACCCTACATGTATGCAACATGTAATTAAAAACAAGATAAGATAAGATAAGATAAGACAGAACTTTATTAATCCCTTGGGAGGTCTCCGTCAGGGAAATTGTGGATAGAGACGGTAGTGGTGGGAATAGATGCGGAAAAAGCATTTGACTCCGTTGGGTGGGACTTTCTAAATAGAGTGCTGGAACGGTTTAGTTTTCATAAGACTTTTATCAAAGTCATACAGGCCCTGTATAACAAACCGACAGCTATAAGGATCAATGGGAGTCTCTCAAAGTTTATCACACTAGAACGAGGCTGTCGTCAAGGCTGCTCAGCGAGTCCTCTTCTATTTGCTATATTTCTGGAACACCTGAGCAATTGGATAAAACAAAATGAAAAATTATAGGTATATGTGGGGAGGGGTACAAAAATAGCTCTATTCGTAGATGAAATATTAATGTATTTATCCAGCCCGGATATGTCCTTCCTGGCACTTATGAGAACCCTTACAGACTATGGTCATTTATCAGGCTATAAAATAAACATTCACAGAACTCAGGTTATTACTTTCAACTATATACCAGGCAAAATGATTAGGAACAATTACAAGCTCAACTGGGAATCAAAATCAATCAAATATTTGGGAGTTAATCTATCTCAAGATTTAGGACAATTAAAATCCATCAATTACAACCCGTTGCTTAACAGAATCAAATCTGATATTAGCAGATGGAATTTGATACCTTATATGGGCATTACACAAAGAGTGGAGGTGATAAAAATGAACATACTGCCGAGGCTTCTGTACCTGTTCCAGAGTCTACCAGTGGAGGTGACGGAAGATGAATTTAGGGAATGGGATTAAATGATTTCTGGATACATCTGGCAGGGGAAAAGACAGAGGATCAGGTACAGAACACTGCAGTTACCTAAAAACAAAGGGGGGTTAGCACTTCCGTGCCTGAAGAGCTACTATCAAGCTGCACAAATAAAAATATTGTTAAATATATATAATCCTTCCTACTCAGCGAGATGGAAGGAAATTGAGGCCGACACAACAGAGGGGATCCCTATACAGGCAATAATAGGAGACAATAACCTGAGAACACACATCAGAGAAGGGGCAAACCCTTGGCTGGATATATCACTAAAGATTTGGTTTAAATTAATCATAAAAAATGGCATGGGTACTTAAAGTAGATTATTAAAATGGATTGGGTAAGATTCTGAATTCATACCAAATAGAATAGACAAGAGTTTTAAAAAGTGGGAAAAAGGACCTACGATACTCTGGGAGTTGTTCAGAAAGAAGGAGATTAAAAGATTTCAGGAGATAAAAGACCAATATAATCTAATAAATCTGGATTTATACAGGTACTTGCAAATACGACACTATCTAGAGCAAACAATGAGGGCGGCATAGAGGGGAGGGGGGCAGAAATTATTGGGATGTTCACTTCAGCATATGAATCAAAACTGGGAAAAAAGCTAATTTCAAAACTATATAAGGGGGTGGAAGATTTAAAGGAAATGGACAAGAATGGGAAGTGAAAAATGAACAGCAGTGGAGAACAACCTGTTCATTAACTTGGGGAGAACATGGATGGAAGAACGTCATATGATTTTTTAGAACACCAGCACAAGCGAAGTATCGAGATACAAGGTGTTGGCGACTCTGTGGGGCGGATAAAGCTGATCATTTTCATGTGTTCTGGAGTTGTCCCTCCATTCACAGCTACTGGCAGGAGCTTAAGAACTGCATGGATAAGGTATTGAAGGTAAATCTTCCACCTACATTCGAGGTAGTGCTGGGCAATATGATGATACATATCGTGGGGACAATATAAAAGTGTATATCGTGCCATTTCTCTTCTATCGTTTCTATCATTTCTATCGTTTCTAACCTAATTTTATCAATTATTACAGAAAATATGTAATTAAATAACCTGCAACGATAAATTTGATAGAATCATATCTACTTCTACAAAGTAGCCTTTTATGTTTGCACTTTTATTCATGGTTAATGCCTTAAACAGAGTTCTCTTCAACCCTGATGTTTACTTTAGACACTTTATATTGGTTTGCAAACTTTGCACTACAAGGTTACAGATTTCAGAAAGTTGAAAAATAATTTGTGTTTATTTTTTATAGCTGAACTTCAGTACAAAAATGTGTTTTTCCTCTCAGAAACTGTTGTGCACTTTAAAAAAAATGTGAAAGCTACTGTACCTCTGTACCTACCTGTTTTTGCTGCACTAAAATGTATGTTTGTGACAGTTCAGCTAAATGTCCTTTCAAAATAAAGTTGAAAAGTAAGCAATGAAATTTTTGTCAAACTTTTCAGAGAATAACTGAAAACATACTTTATTATGGTATATCGTGATATATATCGTTATCGTGATATAAAATAGTCCATATCGTGATATATGTTTTTTTCCATATCGCCCAGCACTAATTCGAGGTATTATACTTGGGGAAACTGGACATAGTTTTCACAAGGTTTGGAGACAAACACATTTTTAGAATAATGCAGACTCAAGTAAAAAAGCAATTACCAGAAAATGGATGAAGGGTGAGGTAGAAAGTTTGGTATAATTTTGGTAAATTTTTTTTTTTACACTTTTATGCCAAACCTTTTTTTTGTTCAAAACAGCTGTTGTAGTATGACCATAAGGAGACTGCTGATGTGTGTAGTGAGTTTGGAGTCTCTGTAGTGTAAAACAGTGAAGTTATTGATCTGTATTAAAGGTATTAATAATGATTAATTTAAAAAAAAATCACCAAAACTATACCAAACCTTCTTTGTTCGAAACAACTGTTGTAGTATGACCTTAAGGACACTCTTGATGTGTACAGTGAGTGTATTTTGAGTGTCTGCAGTGTAAAACAGTAAAGTTATTGATCATTATATAAGTTATTAAAGATTAATAATAATTTTAAAAAAATCACGAAAATTATAACAAACATTTTTTGGTCAAAACAGCTGTTGTTTTGACCATAATGAGACCTTTAATGTGTCTAGTAAGTTTGGAGTGTCTATAGTATAAAACAGTGAAGTTATTGATCATTATTGAACTTATTAATTATGCATAATAATAAATAAAATCACCAAAATTATACCAAACCTTTTCTGCTCAAGAAAGCTGTTGTAGTATGACCATAAGGAGACTGATGAAGTGTGTAGTGAGTTTGGAGTGTCTGCAGTGTAAAACAGTGAAGTTATTGATTTGTATTAAAGTTATTAATGATGATTAATAATAAATAAAAATTCACCAAAATTATGCCAAACCTTTTTTGTCCAAAAAACAGTTGTAGTATGACCATAAGGAGACTGCTGAAGTGTGTAGTGAGTTTGGAGTCGCTGCAGTGTAAAACAGTGAAGTTATTGATCTGTATTAAAGGTATTAATGATGATTAATAAAAAAAAAATCACCAAAATTATACCAAACATTTTTTGGTCAAAACAGCTGTTGTTTTGACCATAATGAGACCTTTAATGTGTCTAGTAAGTTTGGAGTGTCTATAGTATAAAACAGTGAAGTTATTGATCATTATTGAACTTATTAATTATGCATAATAATAAATAAAATCACCAAAATTATACCAAACCTTTTCTGCTCAAGAAAGCTGTTGTAGTATGACCATAAGGAGACTGATGAAGTGTGTAGTGAGTTTGGAGTCGCTGCAGTGTAAAACAGTGAAGTTATCGATCCGTATTAAAGTTATTAATGATGATTAATAAAAAAAAAATCACCAAAATTATACCAAACCTTTTCTGGTCAAAACAGCTGTTGTAGTATGACCATAAGGAGACTGATGATGTGTGTAGTGAGTTTGGAGTCGCTGCAGAGTAAAACAGTGAAGTTATCGATCCGTATTAAAGTTATTAATGATGATTAATAAAAAAAAAATCACCAAAATTATAACAAACCTTTTTTGTTCAGAAAAGGTGTTGTAGTATGACCAAAAGGAGACTGCTGATGTGTGTAGTGAGTTTTGAGTGTCTGCAGTGAAGGAACAGTGAAGTTATTAATCATTATATAATTTATTAATGATTAATAATAATTTAAAAAATCACCAAAATTATGCCAAATGTTTTTGTTACATAATAGCTGTTGTAGTATGACCATTAACTCTGATGTGTGGTGTGATTTTAGCGTCTGTATACTGTACAACAGTGGAGTTATTAATTTTTGTGTCCAGCGTGTTTTTCTTTTGTTGCAATTTGCAGACGGTCCCTGGGGACTGGCACGGCTGCCGGCTGCGCATTTTCATCAATGTTTCATCGACCTCACAGGACTGCTTATTTTTGTATAAATCAGGGTTTTTGTATAAATCGGGGTTTTTGTCCTTGTAGCTGGTAGCCTATGCTATCAAGATGTGATAGAGGCATCATTTGTGTTTTGACGATGTGTGGCTTCAGACTTATTGATCCCGGAAAGCCGAATCTGTGAATGTCTTTTTAACTTTACTTAAGTAGATTCCTTCTGCTTTTGAAAGCAGAACTCTCCCCTTCAAAGACAAAGTCTCTCTGAGCCAGAGATTATGGATTTTTTTTTTTCTATAATAGGACTGAAATTTTCAGCGCATTACAGAAACAAGAACATTAAGAATCTGTTTTTGTGGCTGAAAACGTCTCAGACTGTAAACTAACACCTTAGTAACAGTAACCAAGGGGGGCGGAGCCTCGTGGCCGCTCCAAGTTACCGTGAGATGTTGAAGTATCACGAGAGAATCGAGGCAGGAAGAAGATGGTGGTTTAGTGGAATAAAGAGCTGCTGGATTTCTGAGAAGATCAGCAAAACAATGGCGCAGAGAGAGAACCCGGAGCAGAACCAGGACCCGGAGCAGAACCAGGACCCGGAGCAGAACCAGGACCAGGACCCGGAGCAGATCCAGGACCCGGAGCAGAACCAGGACCCGGAGCAGATCCAGGACCCGGAGCAGAACCAGGACCAGGACCCGGAGCAGATCCAGGACCCGGAGCAGAACCAGGACCCGGAGCAGGACCAGGACCCGGAGCAGAACCAGGACCCGGAGCAGGACCAGGACCCGGAGCAGGACGAGGACCCGGAGCAGGACCAGGACCCGGAGCAGGACCAGGACCGGGAGCAGAACCAGGACCCGGAGCAGAACACCTGGAAGTCCAGGACCACAGCGGGCTCTTCCTCTGCTGGTCTAAAGGTTCGTGTTCAGGTGTCAGGTTTTCTGTCTGCTGCTGATCTTCTCAACGGTTTATTTTACTTCAGTGGTCTCCAACCTTCTTTCCTCCACGGACCGGTTTCATGTCAGACAATATTTTCACGGACCGGTCTGTAAAATGTGCCGCAGATAAAATAGAACAAACTAAAATGATCCGTCCGGCATAAAAACTGTACTGACGTCACGCCAGCCCTCTTTGAAATATTTGTGCCGTTTTGCTGTTGAAATTACGGTAATCGCTATGAATAGCGTTTTCAACAAAAAAAAGAGTGGTTATGTGTGACTAAGAGTGAACAAAAGAGACATTACAAATAAAAAAAATAATTATTTCACCACCTCGAATGCATGTAAAAATCCATTACATTAAGACTACTTGACGAGGTTAAAAAATAAAATATCCTAGTTTCCACAGACTCATTCCACTTCAGACCAATAGTAGTGTGTATATAGCTTATGTATAACAATTCATTTTTTTTTTTTAGAATATTTTTTGAGAGCTATATATACATTTTATATTATTTTTTGCCTATTTTTTTTTTTTTTTTACAAGTACTTCTCCAAGCCCTGTTGAAATTATTATTTGTCCAACCTGTGCTGCTGAATTTCCCCGGTAAAGTAAAGTACTATTCTATTCTATCCCATCTGGGAATGTCACTCCACAAGTTTCAGCCCAATCTGATGTGGTATTTCAAAATAAAGTGACATCAAAATCATGTATAAATTCAGTATACTACCACTACTTTGAAAAACTTATAAAATAAAAGTACTTGTTTCCACAGACTCATTCTACTTCTCACTAATAGTATCCCATCTGGGAATGTCACTCAACAAGTTTCAGCCCAATCTGATGTAGTATTTCAAAATAAAGTAACATTAAAATCATGTATAAATGTAGTATACTACCACTACTTTGACAAGGTTAAAAAAATAAAAAGTACTTGTTTCCACAGACTCATTCTACTTCTCACTAATAGTATCCCACCTGGGAATGTCACTCAACAAGTTTCAGCCCAATCTGATGTGGTATTTCAAAATAAAGTGAATTTATACATGATGTCACTTTATTTTGAAATACCACATCAGATTGGGCTGAAAATTGTTGAGTAACATTCCCAGATGGGATAGAATAGAATACTACTTTATGAATCCGTCACCGGGGAAATTCAGTCGTTACAGCAGCACAGGTTGGACAAATAATAATTTCAACAGGGCTTGGAGAAGTACTTGTATAAAAAAAAAAATAGGCAAAAAAAATAATATAAAATGTATATATAGCTCTCAAAAAATATTCTAAAATAAAATTTAATTGTTAAACATAAGCTACACACTACTATTGGTCTGAAGTGGAATGAGTCTGTGGAAACTAGGATATTTTATTTTTTAACCTCGTCAAGTAGTCTTAATGTAGTGGATTTTTACGCTATTCATAGCGATTACCGTAATTTCAACAGCAAAACGGCACAAACATTTCAAAGAGTGCTGGCGTGACAGTCATTTGAGAAGAGAGGGCTGGCGAGACGGCAGTAAAACACTGGTATTTTCTCTATCTTATAATAAACGTAAATCCGCTGTGTATCCACATGCAACTTTATTAGAAGCGTCCTCGTAACATCAGAACATCGGTAACATCCTTCACAAAGACTCTTTCTGAACACGTTTGGTTTTATTGTTTTATTGGCCTACATTCATGAAGTTGATAAAATAAAACCACGGAGGCTTTAGTTACCGGAACAAGACGTTAATACGACTTTACTTCAACTTCAAGCAAACACAATTGCAGCGCAGTAACACTTCCGCTCCACTCCTTCAAAATAAAACCACTGCATCTCCTGCTTAAGTGCTAAACCGGAAAAAAAACAAAGAATATTACATTTAGATCAGAATTAACTTGGTATAACACAAAAATAGGTTACACTCGTGTTAAAACGTGACCGAGACACGAGTCTTTTTAAATATAAACTTTATTTATCACATGCACAGTTTACAGAACGGTAGATCTTCAATAAACAAGTATTCTAATGTGGAAAATTAACAAAGATGAATGAGTTTAACAACAAACAGAATAGTCATAACATTAGAGAAAATCAGTTACCAGGGGCAACAGGGGATTACATAAAAATACCAAAATGATTAAAATATTCACAGTTCTTATTGGCTTTTGATGAAGAGAGAACTGAACTGAGTCGATGTGCTGCTGGACCTCACTGTGAAAAGCAGTAAAACTAGTTTTTCTATGGGTGAACTTAAATTTGTGAATGTGGAATTTGACCAAAAGAATGATGAGATGAATAATAAATGTTTCATTAGGCTTTGTCTTATTTCTGTTAGTCAGCGAGGCCAAAAAGCACTTCCCTCCAAAACAACTGAAATTCTTTTTCCATGTTTCCAGCAATAAAATGACAAATATGGATCCAGAGGTTCTGGACAACAGGACAGAGCCAAAACAGATGAGGAACTGTTTCAACGCTCACAGAACAGAAAGTACATTTCACATCAATGTCTTTTCTGGATCTTTGAACAGTATGATCACTGGACGGGTCATTAATTTAAAGGAGTTTATTGGTCAGATTATTACTGATGGATGATCTCAAACAGTCTTTAATGGACATAATTTCACACTGACTGAGATTCAGACTAAAGCCAGAGGCCTTGAAAACTCATTTATAGAACTTATTGCAGTAGAAACCTGGTTTTCATCTCTAAGAGAGAGTGTCGTGTCATCCTCCAGTTGAGTGGTAGCAAGCTCTCGTCCTAAAATAGTGATAGCGTTTATCTCACCTGGATTGATATGATGAGCCAGCAGCTGGTGCACCAGTAGGAAGAGGTCTGCTGAAGCTGGACACCCTTGTCTAATGCCTCTAGAAATGTTGAATCTGGGACACACGCCACCTGCTGGTCTAACTCACCTATTACTTTTGTTGTGTAGACTTTTTATAGCTGAGGAAAAATACCCTCCAAAACCGAGTTTCTTAAGGGACTTTCAGATAAATGGCTGTTCAACGGGATCAAATGCTTTGTAGAAATCCACAAACAGCATGAAGCCACCGTCCTCCACTATCTCAGGGTCATCTAAAATATCTAAGACCAGCCTAATATTATTGGTTATGTGCCTTTTATTCATTAAAACCTGATTGTGTTTCTTCTATGATGGAGTCCAATACCGACGTTAACCTTGTTAACAGTTAGAGAGCCAATGTTTTATAATCGTTGTTCAGTAGACAGATCAGGCTCCAATTATCTAAAAGTAGCTTGTCCTTGTTTGATTGACACGCGTCTGGAAGTCTTGTCATGTGTCAAGAGTAAGTCATAGATGGATGTAACGGAGAGAATCAAAATAAAACATCATTTAGACTCAGATAATAAATCAAACAGTAATAATGGAAGTTATTTATTTTTTCTCTGCTGCTCGGTACCAAATGGCCCGAGGACCGGGGGTTGGGGACCCCTGTTTGACTAGATATCAACAAGTTTGTACTGAATCACGTATCATTTCTAATATCGGTGTGTGTACCAGTCCAGACCTCTGCAGCAATAGCGGTCTTTGTTTGGGTTTCTGTTCCCGGAGGGAGGGGCTGCTGGTGGGGACAGAGCTATGGCAAGCCAAACGGGTCAAAAATTGCTGCCATAACAGAAAACTCCAAGAATTGCATTTGGAAAGTAAAACGGCCCAGAGACCATATTTAGCATTTATATTTGTCTGTTATTGTTTAGATCGCTCTGTAATTCCTCCACAAACCTCTAGATGGCAGTGTGGGTTCTTTGCTGCAGCACTGTAGCTCACAGTGCTGAGTTTCCTTTTGTTTACTTCCATTATGTCCAACCTGAATTCTGGAAAAGTTTGGACAGTTTTTTAAATTGAATAAGATAAAAACTAAAAGACTTTCAAATCACATGAGCCATTAATTTATTCACAACAGAACATAGTTTACATAACAAATGTTTTAACTGAGAAGTTTTACATTTGTTTTCACTAAATGAGCTCATTTCAAATGTGATTCCTGCTGCAGGTCTCTAAATAGTTGGACAGAGGCATGTTCACCATGGTGGACCATCTCCTCTTCTTTTCAGAACAGTTTGAAGATGTCTGGGCATCAAGGTTCTGGAGTTTTGGTCTTTGAATTTGGTCCAATTTTTGCCTGATTTAGGTTTCCAGCTGCTGAAGTAGGGCTGGGCGATTTGGCCTAAAAAAATTCTTAGATTCTGTTCATTACTTTTATGGACAGAATTTCTAGGCGCAGTCGAGGTGTTGAGGGGATCCGGTTCGGTGGCCTCAGGATTGGGTCTCTGCTATTTGCAGATGATGTGGTTCTGTTGGCTTCATCGAGCCGTGATCTACAACTCTCGCTGGAGCAATTCGCAGCCGGTTGTGAAGTGGCTGGGATGAGAATCAGCACCTCCAAATCCGAGACCATGGTCCTTAGCTGGAAAAGGGTGGAGTGCCTTCTCCGGGTTGGGGATGAGGTCCTTCCCCAAGTGGAGGAGTTTAAGTATCTCGGGATCTTGTTCACGAGTGAGGGCAGGATGGAGCGGGAGATCGACAGACGGATCGGTGCGGCATCTGCAGTGATGCGGGTGCTGCACCGGTCTGTTGTGGTGAAGAGGGAGCTGAGTCGGAAGGCGAAGCTCTCGATTTACTGGTCGATCTACGTTCCCACCCTCACCTATGGTCATGAGCTTTGGGTAGTGACCGAAAGAACAAGATCGCGGATACAAGCGGCTGAAATGAGCTTCCTTCGCAGGGTGGCCGGGCTCTCCCTTAGAGATAGGGTGAGAAGCTCGGTCATCCGGGAGGGGCTCAGAGTAGAACCGCTGCTCCTCCGCATCGAGAGGAGCCAGATGAGGTGGCTCGGGCATCTGGTTAGGATGCCTCCTGGACGCCTCCCTGGTGAGGTGTTCCGGGCACGTCCCACTGGGAGGAGACCCCGGGGAAGACCCAGGACACGCTGGAGGGACTATGTCTCTCGGCTGGCCTGGGAACGCCTCGGGATCCCCCCAGAGGAGCTGGAAGAAGTGGCCGGGGAGAGGGGGGTCTGGGCCTCCTTACTCCGGCTGATGCCCCCGCGACCCGACCTCGGATAAGCGGAAGAAGACGGTACGGTACGGTACGGTAAATTCTTAGATTTTTTAAAGAAAAATTCGATTTTCGATTTTTTTTTTTTCTTTTAATACACTTAAAACAACTACAGACATCTGACATATTGTCAAAGTGCAACTTTATTTCTGTGGTTGTCTTCAGAGCAAAAATGCATATAAACAATCCAAAATAAGAAGTAAACGAAGCTCTGTCATTCAGCAATTTCAAGCTTTTACCCAGGTTTAAGTTTTCAAAAGTGCAACAGCAACTTCACAGTACCTTAAATGATCTGATTAGGAACAGATAACAAAACAAAGATTACTGTTTAAAGAAATCTCAGAATAGTGCAAATAAAACATTAAACGTGTTGCTTAAATGCCTGTGGAAGACATAGCCAACTCAAAAGGTGAACAAATGTAAACAAACTTTTATCTTTAACAACGAAATACGTACTTATGATATCTCTGACACATTTTTACTTTCTCATGAATGCTCATTCTAAGCATTTTTTGCAAGAAAGATGAGTCTGTCCACAACCTCTGGCTTGAGGCAGGCCCGTTTGCAGGTAACTATCCCCCCACCCACACTAAATACCCTCTCTGAGGGGGCACTTGTGGCTGGAATAGAAAGATATTTTTTAGCCAGTAAGCTTAGCCTCGGAAAGTTGGGCTGATGCTGCTTCCACCATTCAAGAGGATCTGTGTCTGGCTCTATATCTGGAATAAGCGAATAGGTTGCGAGCTCAGTCTCAATTTTTGTTTTCTCTGATTGTGGGTGTGGGGTGGATGGTGCACTGTTTTTGAAGAAGGCACCCCGAGTCATTTTCGTTTTCGGTGGGGTGTTCTCTTGAACATCAGTGGGACCAGCTTCCTCTGTGGTCGAATTGTAGAGAGCAGAAATCTCAGAGACAGCTCTTTTTTTGTCAACTTCCATGTTGCTTGCATCAATGTAGCCTGTACGGAACCTCGGGTCTACAAGTGTAGCCATGTCCAAAAGTTCCTCTTTCTCTGAGTCACAGTATTTATGTTCGAGGTAACGCATGATGTTGGTTTTGATTGTTTTTGTTAGCTCCAAATATTCCTCTTCTGGCAGGAGAAGCCTTGTTTTAAACAAATGCAGGGTTAATAAAATGCGAAATTCGTTTTTTGCTGGGTCACATGAGAACTAAAATACAATTGTTTCTGCAAATTCTTTATGTATTTTTATTCTATAAGAGAAGGAGATTGTTCAACAAAAAAAGTAAGTCTCAGCTACTATTACAAGGGGTCCAAATGGGGACTTGAAATGTGAACCGCACAAATCGAATGAAATTTATTTTGGATGTTTGAAATTTATTTTAAAATAAACAGCAATGAATAGACACCTGAAACTGACCCCATACAGAGTGCACATACAGGACTAACAGCATCAAAAAAATCAGCTCTCTAGCTTGTATGGTTTCAAAGATACAGCCCCTCAAAAATGGTAATAATTTTAAAAGCGTTAGGAATGTCAAGAAAATGGCCGTACGGGCACTTTTTCAAAAATGTATAAATCCAAAGTTATTGCTAGTACCAGGCTAATATTTCACAAAGTTACTACATTATAGTCAAAGTTCAAAAGAAAAAAAAATCAAGCAAATCAGAGATGGTCATGTGGGAATTTTTTTTCTAATCTGCTGATTTGAGGTGGAATGACCCATGGGCAATTATTTCGCCAGTGTGGTTATCGGGGAAATATGCTGTCTGAAGGCAGGTGCTGCGCAAAGTCCAGCTGTCGTTGATATAATGGACTGTCAGACTCATATACGGCTGCATCGTCCGGCTGGACCACATGTCCGTGGTGGCAGAGTAAAACACCACCTCCTCCAGCTCACCGCGGATCTTTAGCCGAGTGGCAGCGTACAGGTGAGGCAGCGCTACATTGGCAAAATACTTGCGACTGGGTACAACGTACCTTGCATCTAAAACTTTCAACAAGTGATTAAAGCCTCGCTTTTCAACAGAATAAACTGGCAACATGTCTGTCTCAATATAAGACGTGATGGCCTCTGTAATCGCTTTCCAACGCACTCCATTCTTATCATAAGGCACACAGTTTGTAAAGCTCTCAGGGAGTGTCATTTGCTTTTTAGCCGGTGTGCTAGAGCTGCCATCTTCGTTTCGTAGCTGGTTACACTTCTCCCATTCTCTGGAATGTTTATTCTTCAGGTGCTGGAACAGATTAGTTGTACTGCTGCTTCCGGTAGCAACAGGCTTTAAACATATTTTGCAGCGAGGCTTCGTCTGTTGTTCGTCTGATGCATCAAAACCGAACCAGTTCCAAATGACTGAATTAGTTGTGCCTTTCTTTGGAAGTAGCTCTCGTTTACATGCTGCCACTGCCATGTTGTTTGTAATTGTGTTGCGTGTGTGAGGAGGCTGGCTCACATTGCGCTATGGAAACCCACAAGAAACGGAACGCAAAAATGTCGAAAAACTCGAATTTGCAAAATAAAAATCGTTTTTTGCTACAAATTTGATAAATCAATTAAATCGATTTTTTGCCCAGCCCTATGCTGAAGAGTTTCTGGTTGTCTTTGATGTATTTTTTGTTTAACGCTGCTCCAAGTGTTCTCTGTAGATTAAAGATCTGAACTGCAGACCAGTTCAGGTCCTGGACTCTTCTCTGATGGAGCCATGCTGTTGTAACAGCTGCAGTATCTGGTTCAGCATCGTCCTGCTGAAGTACACCAGACCTTCCCTGAAATAGATGTCATCTGGAGGGGAGCAGATGTTGCTCTAAAACCTTTATAGACCTTTCAGCATTCATAGTTCCTTCTGAAACATGCCAGCTGTCCAGACCGTAGTCACTTCTGCACCTCCAGACCATCAGAGATCCTTTAGAACTGAACCCTGATAACAGCTGGAAGGTCTCCCTCCTCTTTAGGAGGACATGGCGTCCCTGATCACCAACAGAATCAGATCTGGACTGGTCTGACCAGAGAAGACGTTCACACAGTCTATTTAAATGAGTCTTGGTCACCCGACTGCCTGGGTGTAAACTCACCAACCAAAATGGCAGATGGCAATCTCTGGCCAAACCAGACCATCAAAGTTTCTGTGTTGGAATGCACTCAGACAACAGAGGGGTGATAAACTTCTTTGTGAGTCTCCAGATGGGGTTCTCTGAAGGGGGTCATAAAACACCCGAAAAGTTTTTTGACTTAACCAGATGTATGTGGACATAACTGTTGTCATTTGTGTTTGTGTTTGTGTGTTTTGTCGTGCCCTGTTAACACATCCTGATATTTAGTTTAATGGTTTAGATACCTTTAAAAGTGAGGGGATGTTGGTGAAAGGCCATGTGCTACAGAAGACTGCATGGTCCTTTGAGACAAAGGACCACTGGAATGACTGAAACTCCCAACATGCTTTGCAACGTTTTATTGTTTCATGGCAAGGCGTGAAGGGACACCATGCCTCTGACTGGCTGAGGACCCCCGACTCCCCGCCGGGGGTTCCTGGCAAAGGCAGACCACGTCCAGCCGCTTTAAATACCAGCTCTTTTACTCCCACTCTCTCTCTCTCTGTGACTTCTGCAACACCAAGGAGAAGTGCACATCGCTCTTCCTGCTTTTCTTTCCTCTGCTCTCGGACGACACACTTACCTCTTTTGTTGCTTCATTTTCTTTTTTTTTTCTTAATTTGATTTTCAGTTGGCTCGTTGCCAACTCTGCTTGGTTTTTTTTTCCGTTCTCATTTTTAACAGAAGCTCTGCAGTCTCACTGCATTGCCTTTTTGATAGAACTATCACTGAATAATTTCGGCTACCCGATGTTAGTTGTAGCGGACCCTTTTGATAGCAATTGAATCACGGAGTTACAAAAGGGCCCAACTCCACCGAGGTATATTTTTCAGGAGAGCATTTTTTCTGTTTCTTGTCAATGCTATTCATGGAAAGCTCGAACAGCTATGTGTTATGTGTAAAGGTCAAACGGAGGTTTATTTAGACTGAACATGAAGGATACTGCCTGTCACATAAAATGATGGCAGCACTTAAAACATGGTGGAGTTGGGCCCTTTTGTAGTTAAACAGACAAAATGAAAGGAAAATGAATTTTTTTTCAAACTACAAGATTGTTTCTGTATGATAAATGACAGCAGGCCTGGCAGAATGGATGCTCGTTCAAGATCATGGTATGGGCCTTCATCTAGTCTTCAAAGTCCGACTCGTCTTCGCCTCGGTCAATAACAGCCTCCAAACCCGAAATGAAGTCCTGTGCCTATGGGGACAGATATTGAGCCAACTTACTTTCATCTGCTAATTTTGCTTCTTTCACAGACAGTTGCTGGTTGTACAGTGGCTCTTTGGGGTATGATGTGTGCGTGACTTTAGGTTTCAACACACGAAACTTACTGGTAACCACACCAGCCATGGTTTCACACACCACCACATCATACTTATGTTCTTTGGAGAACGTGAACGACTTGTACTTTGTTAAAGTGAATTTCTCTCCATCTTTGACAGTGTTCTTCTTAAAGAACTGCTGCATATTAGAATCAGATTGTCGTTCCATGGGCGTCCCCATGTTTGAACAGGTGCTCCACCTACCGGCCACCAGTGAAATTTGCTGAAGAGGGGCCCAACTCCAGGACTTGGGCCGTTCTTTAATTAAGGCAAAAAACATCACCTTAGTTAACAGCTTTATGAACTGGAGTTGGGCCTTTCTTCAATTCATTTTGATAGCTCTTAACCTAATGTACAAGATAGGGAGATAACCTGGATTTTGCAAAATCATGGAGTTGGGCCCTTTTGTAATTCCATGATTCAATTTTTTTGTATAAGTTCTCCTTTTCGTGCGGCGAGAAGTGTGTAAGGTACTCCCTGATTTTTGACGTTTGAAATCCTGAAACCCCACGCTTAGAACTTTTTAGCCAAGCTGACCAAATTTTTGTATTAGTTTTAAAGGAGCCGTATGTAAGAGATCTAATAAAACGAATCATAAAATGACCCCGATATGTCAACAGACATTTAAAAATCATGTTCATTTCAAATACTCATGTCACTGACAACAGCACTCAAGCCAGGATATTCCCGTTTAAAAAGAGGAGTTGCAGCCCTCAACTGATGTTGATGTTGTCATTTTTTGTTTTGGCCTGAAGCGCCACCCTCCACCTATCTCCCAATCACGAAGTCAGTGGTGTTTCGGCATCCGGGTTGCCAGTTCGGCTCTAATTATCGCAGCAGCCGCTACGAACGTGTTGGATGAAAAAATGTCTAGCTTTCCAAAACCTAAAAGACCTCGTTATGAATCCGAGTTACGTCGTGACAAGGTCCGAAATAAAACAAGGATTTGTATAGGAGATGCTTTTGATAGATGGAGACGGCTGAAAGCGGAGAAGAATTTGAAGACAGACGCCAACTTTGCTGATTTTCTCCTGGACAGGTAAGATTCATAGCTAAATGTTTGGCTAACGCTAATTTACTTGGACAAGGTAACAGTGGTATACAGTGGTACCTCTACTTACGAACGCCTCTACATACGAAACTTTCAGGTTACGAAACGCCTCAACGGGAAAATATCCTCTAGTTACGAAAGATCAAAGAAAGAAAAGATCTTTCATAAAGCATTAAATATAATTAACAGAAAATAAACTTACTGTGTAGGACTCGTAGCTTGCCATGGCAGCCTACGTTCCTGCTGCATTCTGCAGCGTACCTGGCAACCTCTGGTCGGGGAGGAGGGGGAGGGTACACGCCGCTCAACAGTATTTTGAAAGTGACTGCAGTTCCAGTTTTGGCCATAATCTTACAAACGGCTCCTTTAATATTTTTATTTTATTTTTATTTTTGTTCTCACGTCAATTTTGACGGACCAACTCATAAGCCATCAAACTATTAACTGCCGATTCCCATGACTGGGCAAAGCTGAAGTGCAGAGCCTTCCACCAAACCAATCTCTGCCGACCAGCGCCGTGTCCGGGGACACCAGAACGTCTAAGCCTGCCAGGTCGGATTCCGAGACTCCGGAACCGATTCAACCACCAGACGAAAGGAAGCGGTACCATCCCCCTGAGTCACGTGCTACGTGATTCCGTCGGCCATCGGCCTAAAAGCGGTTCCCAGAGGGCCCACTGCGAACCGTTTAAACCGACAACCACGGACCTGAATTTCCAAAGACTCCTCAGGGTAAGGCTGAAACGAGTTAGATCGGTGTCTCCCAAGCTTTGTCTACGGCCCAGACACATCAGGCGCCACGGATCACATCCGGGCCCCACGTCCCCACTATTCGGCAGCTAATCAGTTCGAGAATTGCCCCTTCTTTTCTCTTTTGTTCACTTTAGTCGTCCGATTAGCCTAGCAACTGTGTCAGTACCCGCCATTTTGGTTGTTATGATTTCTCTTCCTTCCTTCTCTCCGTCGTCATTTCCGGTCATGCGCTATAGCCAAGAATTAAGAAACCGTTGCTGTTAATGTGATATCCTATAGATAAATGCCTTGTAGGTGTCTGTGCTTTATGTCTATGTCTTGTGTATGCGTAAATAAATGTTAAAATTTATTTGAGACTCCGAGATTGATTCTCCCAGCCAATCCAATGTCGACAAGAACCTACAGAAATGAGTGACTCAATTTCCTTTTGATTTTCCTTTTTTTTTTTAAAAAAAAAAAAAAGGTGGCACCCTGGCATTATTTAAATATTAATAAATTACTTGAGTCACACTACAAACTGTTGGTTCCTTTTGGAAGCGCATATTTGCGTGAAGCTGGATTTAGTGCCTTTGTGTGCATGAAGTCAAAGTATCGTTCTCGACTGGATGTTACGTCAGAGATGAGATGCGCTCTGTCCACTACAGCACCTGACTTTGAACGGCTGCAGCGACATGTGCAGGCTCAGCCTTCCCATTAAATATGATGAGGTGAGAGAGACAATCATACATAAAAGACAAACTTTGAAGCTGAAACTGAAGCACTGTGGTACTGTTCATCTCTCAAATCTTCATTGTGGCTGGTTTAAGATGCTGCAGCTCTTTTTTGATAATTCATTGTTTGAGTTATTGTTTGTTCGGTATTAATTTGCAACCTTGTAAATACAAGCTCAACTGACTGTACATATCATGACCAGGGAAAATAAAATTCTCACTTTGTGCACTAATCTCAACCTGGCTTTTCTGCCTCTCTTCATAATAATATACTGTATTATATAGCCCAGAGGTAGGCAGCTCCAGTCCTCGAGTGCCGCTGTCCTGCAAGTTTTGCATGTTTCCCTGCTTTAACACACCTGATCCTAATTACTAGCCGTCATCATCTTGTCATCAAGGTCAGCACATGTCTGTAAATGACACAGCCACTTGTATCAGGGTGTTAAGAAGGAGGGAAACATCTAAGACCTGCAGGACAGCGGCACTCAAGGACTGGAGTTGCCTACCCCTGATATACACCTTTTCAACTTAAAAATTGTGGACATGCGCCCCCTAGTGGCCCAGACATAACTGGAGCGTGCGGTGCTCCACCAACTAACCCAAACACAGCAGCGTTGAGCATCTGTTACGGATAACGCAGACATGTCTTGGATTGATGATGTTAGGCAGTGGCCTCCAGTTACAGATGAAGGTAGTTTATCGCTGTTTTTAATGATTGGTTATGGAAATAGCATGATCTATTCCAATAACCAAACACTAAAAACTGTGGGAATACGTGAAAAAAGCAACACTGGCAATAACTAATGTCAACAAGCCATAAAGATTATGTTACTGTAACATTAATGCTAGTGGTAAATTAGGCTATGTGTTAATGTTATATTTAATTTATTTCATCATTCTCCTAATTCATTCATTCATTCATTCATTCGTTGTTTTATAGGCTTGTGCTAGTGCCGAGGGCTACAGTAGCCTCATACTGCTGTTCTTTCGGCCAGAATCGTCCGGGACTCTCAGCGAGACTATGAGTAGTACGAGATTGAACGTTAACGAAAACTCACCCGGCTGTATCCATTTGGAACAAAGTCCTTTCTGTTGATATTTTTCACCCACGTCTTCCTAACTTCTTGGTTGTCGGCGCGTCCTGGAAATCGGTGCAAACTGTATGGCTGCAAACAAGGACAGTCTTCGTGCAGTAAAGGCTTGTGTATTTCACATACTTTCTTCTTCCATTGTTGAATTTTCACGCCATTGTTGGCACAGTTTATGACGGAACATGTATTCTCACTCGACATTATAAAAATATATATTTGTAGAAAGAGAAAAACACTGGTTAATCTGCGAGCCGGTGAAAGTGTTGCTCTGTAGCACAATATGCCAATGGCGGACGGGGAACTTCCGGGGGACTGCCCCGAAAAGGTCTATAGCCTAAATGTCGTCTAAAATTAACGTTTATTTGCAACATAGTATAGCAAACTATTACATGATCAAAAACAAATTAATTTTAGCAAAAAATGTCTGTTTTGAATGTCTGGGGTCGTCAGAAATTTGTGATGTTAAAATGGGGTCACGAGCCAAGAAAGGTTGGGAACCACTGCATTAAATGTTGGAACGAGTCACTGAAATCCATTAATTCTTTATGCAAGTTGCATAAATCACTTTGTAAAAGATGTTGAACATCATAGAGATCATCCTCATTTTCATTTGGTTGTCAGTTTCCTTCATTTTTAAAGTGAGCTGGGTGGTTTTTCCTTTTCTTGCTCCTGTCAGTGATGCAGCATCTCTTTCAATGTCTTTCCAGTCAGCTTGGCGCCCTCATGTGGTGAGAATCTTTGGGTGTGGGTGTATTCAGCCATCATTCATCTCTACACAGGACATGACCAGATATCCTCATTCTGAAAGCAGCATGTGTGCAAATGTGTTTAATAGGCTGCTATCAAAGAGATCAGCACAACTACAAGCCAAGTATCCTCAAAGATAAGGCACAAATATTTCTACAGCTCATTATACTGAAGTATATCTCCATCAAAAGTTGGAGTATAAGTATAGGCTGAATATATTTAGACTTAGTATAATTTTCAGTCTCAGCTGAGTATAGGTAACATTAACTTTGTTTAGTATATCCCTGATAAGGACATGAACAGTAAACTGAAAGTAGAATCTCTTATTTTGAATTTAAAAGAAGAATACTTGAAGCACATTTGAATGTTCTTGTTGGTCGGGGTGATGCACCAAGAACATTCTGGTCTGGTCTTCACAAAGACACAATTAACCAGCTTCAGCTCATCCACAGCACTGCTGCCAGAGTTCTAACAAGAACCAGGAGAACTGAGAACATTACTGCTGTTCTGAGATCTCTACATTGGCTACCAGTTACCTCCAGAATAGACTTTGAAGAATGGACTTTGTTGTTAGTTTCCACATCCATCAATGATCTGGGGCAGAAATCCATTTGTCATTTTATTGTAAGATATAAAGCATGTAGAGCTGTGAGATGTTCAGGGGACAGTCAGCTGGTAGAACATGGAGTTAGAACCAAACAGGAGCATTTAGCCACGATGCAGCACACAGATGGAAGAANTAAATACCCTCTCTGAGGGGGCACTTGTGGTGGAATAGAAAGATATTTTTTAGTCAGTAAGCTTAGCCTCGGAAAGTTGGGCTGATGCTGCTTCCACCTTTCAAGGGGATCTGTGTCTGGCTCTATATCTGGAATAAGCAAATATAGGGCCCTATGAAATCCGTTTTATTTTTTCTCAAATTCCGTTTTGATTTTTTTCATTTTCGGTGTTTTTCGGTTTTTAATTTTTGAGAATTCCGTTTTAAGCATTTATGCAAATTTAACCCCAATACAGTATATAAAATAATGAAATATGACAATTTATGCAATTATAACTGTAAACGTTACTGTTATCATACTTTTAAACATATTTTGTCCAATAAAACATTCATTTTATGACAAAGAAAAAAATTCAAGAAAAAAAAAACTAAATAGGTAAAATCCATTTAAAGTGACAAAAAGAAAGGAATTTCAACAGCTGTAAACTAATCATTTTATCCTGTTTAATTTATTCTGTTATCAGACATAGTTTGTCATGACGTACCTGACATTTTTCAGGTACGTCATGACAAACTATGTGTCTGATAACAGAATAAACTATATTACTACAGCTGATGTAGATGCTATGAAATCCAAAGCACTGAACACTGGTTGTGTGTCAGTGTGTTTTTTTCTTTAGGTGTCCAGCTGTTACAGCCTCTTTGTGTGTTAGATCAGTGAGGGATTCTCGCCTTTTATGTTTGTGCTTTTCACTTGTCCAGTGATCTCGCACGTATCTTTTCATGTCCATTCAATCGTGTCCTGGCTAAACTAGCAGAACATGAATCACCAGAAACATAATAATCTCGGAGGAAACTGCTCTGTCCTGTACCTGGGAGTCCGCCGGTAGTTCCTTCGCTTCTTCGCCGGTTTCTCAGGTGGCTGCTTTTTTTGACGTGTTTTTTTTGTTTTTTTTTTTTTTTATTAATGAGGAAAGCGGGGAAGGAGGCGGAGAAGCGCGGAGTGTCCCAGCTTTTTGTGATCCCCGTTGGAACATTTTCTTGAAAGAAAAGTTCCTTTCGGGCCGCCCCGGTAGAGCAGTGGTTTGGGCAGGCGGCCCATGTACAGAGGCTACAGTCCTCGTGCGGCTAATCGCGAGCTCGGCTCCCGGCTTGTCGGCTCCCGGCTTGTCGGCTCCTTGCCGCGTGTCTTCCCCGTTCTCTCTGTCCCCCTTCCTGTCTCTCTCCACCATCAATACAAGTCACTAGTGCCAAAAAAATCTTAAAAAAAAGAAAAGTTACTTTTAGTCCGGAAGAAAAAAAAAAACTTTTGCGCAAATTGCTGTTCAGTTTGTTATATTGCGCATTTAAAGTGAATTCCGTTTTTAATCTCCAATTCCGCGATTCCGTCCGTGATTCCGTGATCACGGATTCCATAGGGCTCTACAAATAGGTTGCGAGCTCAGTCTCAATTTTTGTTTTCTCTGATTGTGGGTGTGGGGTGGATGGTGCACTGTGTTTGAAGAAGGCAGCCCGAGTCATTTTCGTTTTCGGTGGGGTGTTCTCTTGAACATCAGTGGGACCAGCTTCCTCTGTGGTCGAATTGTAGAGAGCAGAAATCTCAGAGACAGCTCTTTTTTTGACAGCTTCCATGTTGCTTGCATCAATGTAGCCTGTACGGAACCTCGGGTCTACAAGTGTGGCCATGTCCAAAAGTTCCTCTTTCTCTGAGTCACAGTATTTATGTTCGAGGTAACGCATAATGTTGGTTTTGATTGTTTTTGTTAGCTCCAAATCTTCCTCTTCTGGCAGGAGGAGCCTTGTTGTAAACAAATGCAGGGTTGATTTGATGCATGACACACTGCATATGATTCCCCTGACAGTGCATCAGTGAGTCCTGGAGAGGTTTCACTGCTTTATTGGTGGCCTCTAATACTTCCAAATCTTGCCATGTGGGAACAAGATGATGCGTTTTCTTGTCCGCACCCAGGACACAAGCTATTGCCTTCTCTTGCTCGAGAAAGCGCTCGATCATCTTTTGACGAGACCCTCAACGTGTTGGGGATTCTGATATCAAAAGATGCTGGGGTTGACCAAGTTCCGTCTGCACCTCAGTCATGTCTCGCCTTTTTTTCCAGCTGTAAGAGAAGGCTGATACAACTTTTTTGCAAATCCCGATGGCCCGATCAATCCTTGGGTCTTTCACGCCGTTTTCTGTAATAAATGTGAAAAGTACATTTTTTTTTCTCTCCAAGCTTAAAGTATAAGTAGTGTTCATGTAAATGTGCATTTGACAAAATGTTCTGTATTTTTATCACTATTTTAATAGCAGTGGCACACAATCTAATACATAATGTATAAAAATACAGCTAAAGGAGAAGTCAGATTTATTTATTTATTACTTCTTTTATTTATCTAACCCAGTCTGTTTAATTTGAAAAAACGCCACTTGTATGTGTAAATAAGTTGAAATGTATACCATGTTCTGGAAATTAAACGAATTAGCAAGCAATAGTTTAAATTGTGTAAATATGTGCACCTATTTATTCTTACAGCAACTCTTACCTATAGCATTGTGCAGTTTGTGTCCAAAGCACTGAAGGCTGGGCCAGTTGTTGTCCCTCAGAGCTTTTACTATATTGGTGCCACTATCAGTCGTCATACATATGAGTCGGTCTTCAGAAAGGCCCCAGGAACTGAGAGCGTCTTTTAAGCCATGGGCAATTATTTCACCAGTGTGGTTATCGGGAAATATGCGTCTGAAGGCAGGTGCTGCGCAAAGTCCAGCTCGTGATATAATGGACTGTCAGACTCATATACGCTGCATGTCCGGCTGGACCACGTCCGTGGTGGCAGAGTAAAACACCACCTCCTCCAGCTCAGCGGGGATCTTTAGCCGAGTGGCAGCGTACAGGTGAGGCAGCGCTTCTCTGAAGGGGGTCATAAAACACCCGAAAAGTTTTTTGACTTAACCAGATGTATGTGGACATAACTGTTGCTATTTGTGTTTGTGTGTTTTGTCGTGCCCTGTTAACACATCCTGATATTTAGTTTAATGGTTTAGATGCTGTTAAAAGTGAGGGGATGTTGGTGAAAGGCCATGTGCTACAGAAGACCGCATGGTCCTTTGAGAAAAAGGACCACTGGAATGACTGAAACTCCCAACATGCTTTGCAACGTTTTATTGTTTCATGGCAAGGCGTGAAGGGACACCATGCCTCTGACTGGCTGAGGACCCCCGACTCCCCGCCGGGGGTTCCTGGCAAAGGCAGACCACGTCCAGCCGCTTTAAATACCAGCTCTTTTACTCCCACTCTCTCTCTCTGTGACCTCTGCAACACCGAGGAGAAGTGCACATCGCTCTTCCTGCTTTTCTTTCCTCTGCTCTCGGATGACACACTTACCTCTTTTGTTGCTTCGTTTTCTTTTTTTTTTTCTTAATTTGATTTTCAGTTGGCTCGTTGCCAACTCTGCTTGGTTTTTTTTTCCGTTCTCATTTTTAACAGAAGCTCTGCAGTCTCACCGCGTTGCCTTTTTGATAGAACAATCATTGAATAATTTCGGCTACCCGAAGTTAGTTGTAGCGGACCCTTTTGATAGCAGTTGAATCACGGAGTTACAAAAGGGCTCAACTCCACCGAGGTATATTTTTCAGGAGAGCATTTTTTCTGTTTCTTGTCAATGCTATTCATGGAAAGCTCGAACAGCTATGTGTTATGTGTAAAGGTCAAACGGAGGTTTATTTAGACTGAACATGAAGGATACTGCCTGTCACATAAAATGATGGCAGCACTTAAAACATGGTGGAGTTGGGCCCTTTTGTAATTAAACAGACAAAATGAAAGGAAAATGAATTTTTTTTCAAACTACAAGATTGTTTCTGTATGATAAATGACAGCAGGCCTGGCAGAATGGATGCTCGTTCAAGATCATGGTATGGGCCTTCATCTAGTCTTCAAAGTCCGACTCGTCTTCGCCTCGGTCAATAACAGCCTCCAAACCCGAAATGAAGTCCTGTGCCTATGGGGACAGATATTGAGCCAACTTACTTTCATCTGCTAATTTTGCTTCTTTCACAGACAGTTGCTGGTTGTACAGTGGCTCTTTGGGGTATGATGTGTGCGTGACTTTAGGTTTCAACACACGAAACTTACTGGTAACCACACCAGCCATGGTTTCACACACACCACCACATCATACTTATGTTCTTTGGAGAACGTGAACGACTTGTACTTTGTTAAAGTGAATTTCTCTCCATCTTTGACAGTGTTCTTCTTAAAGAACTGCTGCATATTAGAATCAGATTGTCGTTCCATGGGCGTCCCCATGTTTGAACAGGTGCTCCACCTACCGGCCACCAGTGAAATTTGCTGAAGAGGGGCCCAACTCCAGGACTTGGGCCGTTCTTTAATTAAGGCAAAAAACATCACCTTAGTTAACAGCTTTATGAACTGGAGTTGGGCCTTTCTTCAATTCATTTTGATAGCTCTTAACCTAATGTACAAGATAGGGAGATAACCTGGATTTTGCAAAATCATGGAGTTGGGCCCTTTTGTAATTCCATGATTCAATTTTTTTGTATAAGTTCTCCTTTTCGTGCGGCGAGAAGTGTGTAAGGTACTCCCTGATTTTTGACGTTTGAAATCCTGAAACCCCACGCTTAGAACTTTTTAGCCAAGCTGACCAAATTTTTGTATTAGTTTTAAAGGAGATATGTAAAAATATCATTTTATTTTCATTTTTCTTTTTTGTGTTGCATCACGTCAATTTTGACGGGCCAACTCATAAAGCCATCAAATACTATTAACTGCCGATTCCCATGACTGGGCAAAGCTGAAGTGCAGAGCCTTACATACACCAAAAACCAATCTCTGCGAAAGATCAAAGAAAAGAAAAGATCAGAAGCTGCTCGTGTCCGGGGACACCAGAACGTCAATAAGCCTGCCAGGTCGGATTCTCGAGACTCCGGAACCGATTCAACCAACCAGACGAAAGGAAGCGGTACCATCCCCCTGAGTCACGTGCTACGTCCGGAGATCCTGCGGGCAGGATTCCGTCGGCCATCGGCCTAAAAGCGGTTCCCAGAGGGCCCACTGCGAACCGTTTAAACCCGACAACCACGGACCTGAATTTCCAAAGACTCCTCAGGGTAAGGCTGAAAAACGAGTTAGATCGGTGTCTCCCAAGCTTTGTCTACGGCCCAGACACATCGGGCGCCACGGATCACGTCCAGGCCCCACGTCCCCACTATTCGGCAGCTAATCAGTTCGAGAATTGCCCCTTCTTTTCTCTTTTGTTCACTTTAGTCGTCCGATTAGCCTAGCAACTGTGTCAGTACCCGCCATTTTGGTTGTTATGATTTCTCTTCCTTCCTTCTCTCCGTCGTCATTTCCGGTCATGCGCTATAGCCAAGAATTAAGAAACCGTTGCTGTTAATGTGATATCCTATAGATAAATGCCTTGTAGGTGTCTGTGCTTTATGTCTATGTCTTGTGTATGCGTAAATAAATGTTAAAATTTATTTGAGACTCCGAGATTGATTCTCCCAGCCAATCCAATGTCGACAAGAACCTACAGAAATGAGTGACTCAATTTCCTTTTGATTTTCCTTTTTTTTTAAAAAAAAGGTGGCACCCTGGCATTATTTAAATATTAATAAATTACTTGAGTCACACTACAAACTGTTGGTTCCTTTTGGAAGCGCATATTTGCGTGAAGCTGGATTTAGTGCCTTTGTGTGCATGAAGTCAAAGTATCGTTCTCGACTGGATGTTACGTCAGAGATGAGATGTGCGCTCTGTCCACTACAGCACCTGACTGACTTTGAACGGCTGCAGCGACATGTGCAGGCTCAGCCTTCCCATTAAATATGATGAGGTGAGAGAGACAATCATACATAAAAGACAAACTTTGAAGCTGAAACTGAAGCACTGTGGTACTGTTCATCTCTCAAATCTTCATTGTGGCTGGTTTAAGATGCTGCAGCTCTTTTTTGATAATTCATTGTTTGAGTTATTGTTTGTTCGGTATTAATTTGCAACCTTGTAAATACAAGCTCAACTGACTGTACATATCATGACCAGGGAAAATAAAATTCTCACTTTGTGCACTAATCTCAACCTGGCTTTTCTGCCTCTCTTCATAATAATATACTGTATTATATAGCCCAGAGGTAGGCAGCTCCAGTCCTCGAGTGCCGCTGTCCTGCAAGTTTTGCATGTTTCCCTGCTTTAACACACCTGATCCTAATTACTAGCCGTCATCATCTTGTCATCAAGGTCAGCACATGTCTGTAAATGACACAGCCACTTGTATCAGGGTGTGAAGAAGGAGGGAAACATCTAAGACCTGCAGGACAGCGGCACTCAAGGACTGGAGTTGCCTACCCCTGATATACACCTTTTCAACTTAAAAATTGTGGACATGCGCCCCCTAGTGGCCCAGACATAACTGGAGCGTGCGGTGCTCCACCAACTAACCCAAACACAGCAGCGTTGAGCATCTGTTACGGATAACGCAGACATGTCTTGGATTGATGATGTTAGGCAGTGGCCTCCAGTTACAGATGAAGGTAGTTTATCGCTGTTTTTAATGATTGGTTATGGAATTAGCATGATCTATTCCAATAACCAAACACTAAAAACTGTGGGAATACGTGAAAAAAGCAACGCTGGCAATAACTTATGTCAACAAGCCATAAAGATTATGTTACTGTAACGTTAATGCTAGCGGTAAATTAGGCTATGTGTTAATGTTATATTTAATTTATTTCATCATTCTCCTAATTCATTCATTCATTCATTCATTCATTCATTCATTCATTCATTCATTGTTTTATAGGCTTGTGCTAGTGCCGAGGGCTACAGTAGCCTCATACTGCTGTTCTTTCGGCCAGAATCGTCCGGGACTCTCAGAGAGACTATGAATAGTACGAGATTGAATGTTAACGAAAACTCACCCGGCTGTATTCCATTTGGAACAAAGTCCTTTCTGTTGATATTTTTCACCCACGTCTTCCTAACTTCTTGGTTGTCGGCGCGTCCTGGAAATCGGTGCAAACTGTATGGCTGCAAACAAGGACAGTCTTCGTGCAGTAAAGGCTTGTGTATTTCACATACTTTCTTCTTCCATTGTTGAATTTTCACGCCATTGTTGGCACAGTTTATGACGGAACATGTATTCTCACTCGACATTATAAAAATATATATTTGTAGAAAGAGAAAAACACTGGTTAATCTGCGAGCCGGTGAAAGTGTTGCTCTGTAGCACAATATGCCAATGGCGGACGGGGAACTTCCGGGGGACTGCCCCGAAAAGGTCTATAGCCTAAATGTCGTCTAAAATTAACGTTTATTTGCAACATAGTATAGCAAACTATTACATGATCAAAAACAAATTAATTTTAGCAAAAAATGTCTGTTTTGAATGTCTGGGGTCGTCAGAAATTTGTGATGTTAAAATGGGGTCACGAGCCAAGAAAGGTTGGGAACCACTGCATTAAATGTTGGAACGAGTCACTGAAATCCATTAATTCTTTATGCAAGTTGCATAAATCACTTTGTAAAAGATGTTGAACATCATAGAGATCATCCTCATTTTCATTTGGTTGTCAGTTTCCTTCATTTTTAAAGTGAGCTGGGTGGTTTTTTTTTCTTGCTCCTGTCAGTGATGCAGCATCTCTTTCAATGTCTTTCCAGTCAGCTTGGCGCCCTCATGTGGTGAGAATCTTTGGGTGTGGGTGTATTCAGCCATCATTCATCTCTACACACAGGACATGACCAGATATCCTCATTCTGAAAGCAGCATGTGTGCAAAATGTGTTTAATAGGCTGCTATCAAAGAGATCAGCACAACTACAAGCCAAGTATCCTCAAAGATAAGGCACAAATATTTCTACAGCTCATTATACTGAAGTATATCTCCATCAAAAGTTGGAGTATAAGTATAGGCTGAATATATTTAGACTTAGTATAATTTTCAGTCTCAGCTGAGTATAGGTAACATTAACTTTGTTTAGTATATCCCTGATAAGGACATGAACAGTAAACTGAAAGTAGAATCTCTTATTTTGAATTTAAAAGAAGAATACTTGAAGCACATTTGAATGTTCTTGTTGGTCGGGGTGATGCACCAAGAATGTACAGCAGATGTGCATCATCCAGCCTTCAACTCCAGCAGACTGACTACTGGAACATTCTGGTCTGGTCTTCACAAAGACACGATTAACCAGCTTCAGCTCATCCACAGCACTGCTGCCAGAGTTCTAACAAGAACCAGGAGAACTGAGAACATTACTGCTGTTCTGAGATCTCTACATTGGCTACCAGTTACCTCCAGAATAGACTTTGAAGAATGGACTTTGTTAGTTTCCACATCCATCAATGATCTGGGGCAGAAATCCATTTGTCATTTTATTGTAAGATATAAAGCATGTAGAGCTGTGAGATGTTCAGGGGACAGTCAGCTGGTAGAACATGGAGTTAGAACCAAACAGGAGCATTTAGCCACGATGCTGCACACAGATGGAAGAAACTTCCTGTTGATATTAAATGAGCCCAACTCTGGACACTTTTAAAGTTCAGCTGAAATGTCTTTGTTTCATTTAATGCAATGCTGCACCAGTCACACCAGTTATTATCCAAACTTTGATTGGAGAAGAACGTTGTTTTTATCTACATTTATTTTTATTATGGTAAAATGGTAAGTGGACTGCACGTATATACCGCTTTATCCACACCAAGGTGCCCTCAAAGCGGTTTACAATGGCCTCCATCCCTGAACACATAGAACCTGTAATATTTAGGGATGGTTGTAGCGCCACCCATTGGCAACAGGAAATTTCATGTTTTGCGTTAGGCATCACTGCTCCGAGTGGGTTGAGTTTTTTATGTCCCCAATGCGACATAGAAAGTCTAGTTTATGGACCTGCAACGGTTCTAGGGTTATTCACAGTGAAAGTGGAAGTGGATGGTTTTGTCAGACAAAAAGAAAAAAATCTTAAGAAATCACCAATTTGGCCGAAGGGGGTAAGGTTTAGGCTTGGGCGGTATCCAAATTTTGATACCGTCAAACTTCCCTCACATTTTACCGGGGTATACGGTATTCCCGCGACTATTAAGGCAAACACACACCGCCAGTGGACACCGCGCGTGAAAACACCCCCCCCCCCCCCCCCCCCCCCCCCCCCCCCCCCCCCCCCCCCCATTATGTACCCCAGGCGCGCTGCCGCGGGGCTTTATGGTGCTGTACTATTCCCAGCGTTGACGCGCCTGGGAAAAAAAGGCGAGTTTACCTCGAAACAGCAGTTCAGTGCTTCAATATAAACTTGGCTCAACTACAGTTGTTATTTATTTGTGTATTTCTTGCTTTTCACTGTAGTTTTAACTGTCCCTTCTCTGCCCCAGCTCCTCTGCTGCCGAGGTGTGTTTGCTGAAACGCGCTTTATAGTAAAGTGTCTGATGCCGGACGTTTCACTTCCTATAAATTCTTCAACATAAAAGTCCAACATTATTAGTTTCATTAGAAGCTTTTATTTCGAAGCAGCGAACTCAGGAAGTGTTGTTTTCATCGTCAGTACCTTAACAGGACGAGTCAAACCGAGATTAGCTGCAAGTGAACACGAATAAAGGGTAAAATAAAGCGGAACACACAGCGATACAGGAGAGAAACTAAACTTTAAACCACAGAAATCATTCATTGCATTTTTTAATGACAGTATTGAAACTGATACCGCCGCTATTTTTAAATACCGGAAGTAAACGGTATTACCGTAATACCGCCCAAGCCTAGTAAGGTTGAAGGATCAGATGCCTTTCACTAATGCCAACTTTTCATACATTAGAAGTTATGGTCTATTTCAAAAATCTATCATTCTGTATTTTTCAAAATATGAAATCATAACCGGCATACTTTGTCCAATCAAGCTCAAACCACTCACAAACATCTTCCACACTCCCCCCATTAATTCCTGCCCATTTCATTCAGATTGAACTTTCTGTACATATACAGTGACAGTTTAAAACTTTGCACATGAAAAACGTTTCTTTGTCACATTTTTTTAAAATCAGAATTACCAAACTTAGCAGTAATATAGCTGTATATATCAGCATAATTTATGATTTTTTTTCCCAGAACTTTTCGCTCAGCCGGTGAATTAAGATTATTTTATATATTTCAAACTTGTTTTTTGTTTAGGAAAGTCACTGTTATAGAACGGTCTTTTGGCGCCATCTAGTGACAGCGAAAGCCAATTCTTATATTAAATCAGATATAAAATGTTCATTATCAGCACAAATGAATTAAAATTATCATATTAAATCCTAATCAAAGAAAAGTGGCAAGTGAAAAAAACTCCTTGTAGGAGAAAAAGAAAAAACTTTTAAGTCAAACTGTGGCAAGGAAAAAGTCAATTTTAAGAAGTAGTAATCTGGAGAAGGACCTGGATCAAAAGGGCGAACTTTCCAGCCAAAGACCAGCCAGGTAAAGACAGAAAAAGGAGGGGGATGAAGGACAGAGAGAGGACAGTCCATACATCCCAGCAATACTATATAGGACAAAATGTAAAATGTTAATTATCCATTAACTAGAGAACTAAGAATCCCATGCACTTCTAGTCTGACTGGTTCATTGTTAGTACATGAACTCCCTAGCTCTTTCTTCATCTCAAAATCTCTCTTGATATCTATCTCATCCTTCTCTCTATCTTATCTCAATGTCTGTCTGTCGTGATACATATCTGTATAGGTTGCACAGATACAATTTCATTTGCTGTTATAGATATGCAACCAAAACAGTTGCTCTTTCAAGCCCTCGCTGTAAAGTGTCAAACTGTGTTAGTAATTATGACTCAAGCATGAGTTAGACCAAGCACTTTATTAGTAAGCACTTTATGGTATGAATGAGATGAAGTCATCACATCAGCCTCTTTTCAAACATTGTTACTGCAGGATTCAGTAAATGTCCATTATTTATTACACAGATTATATTTTGGTGAATATGAAATACATATTTTTAAGTAAAACAGTTGATTTCATGTTGGTTGTACAAACCCAGCAGGGTTTCAGTTCACACCCTAGAGATTAACTGTGGATCACCTGAACTCATGTTGTTGTGATAATGTCTGTCCTATTCATGTCCTTTATGTGACATCACAATTTGGTGTTTCTCTCTGTCTTTACAGAAGCATCAAAGCAAAAAGGAATCCAAAGCTTACCATTGTGAGCAGTGTGACAAAGTCTTCACTACTTCAGCAGGACTAAAGAGGCATCACATAATTCACAGTGGAGCTAAACCTTACAGATGTGATCAGTGTGGGGCTGCTTTCACCAGATCAGACAATCTAAGGACACACCAACATATCCACACTGGACATAAACCGTACAGATGTGTTCAGTGTGGAGCTGCTTTTATCACGTCAAGTGAATTAAAGAAACACCAACGTATTCACACTGGACATAAACCTTACAGATGTGATCAGTGTGGAGCTGCTTTTACCCAATTAGCTAGCTTGATGCGACACCAGCGTATTCACACTGGACATAAACCTTACAGATGTGATCAGTGTGGAGCTGCTTTTTTCACATCAAGTGATCTTAAGACACACCTACGTATTCACACTGGAGATAAACCTTACAGATGTGATCAGTGTGGCACAGCTTTCACCAAATCAGAGAATCTAAGGATACACAAACGTATTCACACTGGTCATAAACCTTACAGATGTGATCAGTGTGGGGCCGCTTTTACAAGATCAAGTCATCGAACGACGCACCAACGTATCCACACTGGAGCTAAACCTTACAGATGTGATCAGTGTGGGGCTGCTTTTACCAGATCAGACAAGCTAAGGATACACCAACGTACCCACACTGGTCATAAACCTTACAGATGTGATCAATGTGGGGCAGGCTTTTACCCAGTCAAGTAATCTGGAGCAACACCAACGTATTCACACTGGACATAAACCTTACAGATGTGACCAGTGTGGAGCTACTTTTGCAACATCAGGTAATCTGACAATACACCAACGTAGTCACACTGGACATAAACCTTACAGATGTGATCAGTGTGGGGCTGCTTTTACCAGATCAGACAAGCTAAGGATACACCAACGTATCCACACTGGACATAAACCTTACAGATGTGATCAGTGTGGGGCGGCTTTTACCAGATCAGACAAGCTAAGGATACACCAACGTATTCATACTTGACATACGCCTTACAGATGTGATCTGTGTGCGGCGGCTTTTACCCAGTTGGGTCATCTTAAAAAACACCAACGCATCCACACTGGACACTGGACATAAAGTTTATAGATGTAATCAGGCGGCCTTTACCCTGTCATAGAAACTGGAGAGGCACCAATGGATAAACAGTAAATCACTGACCAGTGTGAGGCAGCTTTTACTTTATTTGTTCACCTGCTCAAAGATGTTATGTCCTTTATTTTGGATCAGATTAACTGTTCTCTAAAATCAGGATATGTACCACAGGTTTTTAAAGTTGCAGTTATAAAACCTTTGATTAAGAAATCATCTCTTTACTTTATTTAAACTTTATTTTTTTATTATTTTTTTTAAATAATTGATCATATTTAATCATTATATTAACATAAATCATCTAATGGGAATTGTGAGTGGTGCTGATGTCACGAGGGCAACCAAGTCATATTCCACTTAAAGCCAGAACAGTCCCCAGAACAGAGCCAGCCTTCTTCATTAGTTAAAAAAAGAACTTGAAGAACGCACAAAAATATTAATGAAGTCATACTTTCAGGCAACAAGTCCTCTGGAAGTATTGCGGCTACCAACATTTACCTTAGCCGCCGGAGAGTGTGAGATTGGATCCTTGGATTCATATTTGTATGACACGCTATAATTTATGGTAACACATAACGCTGAGATCCATAATGCCCAATGTCTTAAATCAAACAACTTTAAGATAACAGCCTCTCTGTTGCTATAATGGAGGCAGAGTATAAACCCAGACAGGATATAGAGGTCGTGGCTGAAACACAGTATCAGAAATGATGGTGTTTCCCACATTCCTGAGGATAATATCACAACAATTGATGTTTATACATACTCTGGACAACAGGTCCTGGTGACCTCTAGACTTCAAGGCACCAGTTTCCACCATAACATTTCTCTTTGTTGTTCTAACACATGACAGGATAACTAGAACCACAGCAGCAGAGTATACTTCCCACCTCTAGGAGAGTAAAAGGTCCACAATTGCAACCTAAGGAAGGAAAAACATGAAGGATAGTCTGTTCTTGTTAGCTGTCAGAGCTGTCACCTGTCAAAACCACCAAAACTAACAATAACTAACAATCAAAATTTCCTCTAGACCAGCCATTCCCAAGCTTCACAATACCACGGCCAATTTGAAATGTGAAAAATCTCTGCGGCCCATGCAAACCTTTAAACACCACTTTGATCAACATACAAGACTAAAACCTACATTCTACTATAAATATAAGGGGTCAACAAATAAGGTGGCAATTGTCATATTAAGTTAAGATGACAGTAAAATAACACTCAGTTGGTTTGCTTTATTATCTCTAAATATTTTTCAAATCATGTAATAAATATTTTAGAATAATAATAAAAAAACATTTTTTAAAAATCGAGTGTTTAAAACACATTTGTTTATTTTTAATGACCTCTCACAGCCCACCTGCAGTACCGTGATGGCCCACCAGGGGGCCGCGGCCCACACTTTGCGAATCACTGCTCTGGGACCAGTGGTTCTCAACTCGTGGGTCGCAACCCAAAAGTGGGTCGCAGACCTGTTTTCAGTGGGTTGTGGGCCTTTGCTTGGGGAAGGAAATGCTAAAAAGTGGTTGCAGTGTTTTATTTCATATTTGTGCATAAAAGCACTGTTGAGTCTTAAAAATGGCTGTTACTGAAATGTTCTGATTGTTATGTCAGCTTTATGATTAATGCTTAAATAAGTGACTAGATAGTTTTAATAGGAAACTCTTATATATTCAAGAAGTGGGTACTCAGCAAATGTTACATATTTGAGTTCTTTTTAAAACTCCTGCTCAGTGGTCGCACTTTTTTATTTCATGTTTGTGCATGTTAAGTCTGTTAAAAAAGGCTGAAGTTACTGAAGTGAAGTGTTTTGGATTTCATTAAAATGCAGCTAATTGAGCATCAAAGGGAATATTTACCACTTGAAGTTGTTTTGATTATGTTATTTTGGTTTTTGCCATTTTGGTTCACCAATAAACTTATTTTTTTTGTGTTGGCATTCTGTGATATTCTATTTTACTAACTCCGATTCAAATTGCACCATCTTTTCATTCAATAAATTTGAGAAGTTGGAAATTTTCCTTGATTTGGGTCACGGCTTGTCATTAAGGGTGATGGTGGGTCCTGAAGCCAGACCAGTTGAGAACCACCGCTCTAGACCATAAATCAGGGGTGGCGAACACGCGGCTCGCGAGCCGCATGCGGCTCTTGGCCAATAGGAATGTGGCTCTTTGCCTCTCCTCAGTTTCCCATGTTTTGATGGCTCTTGGCCTCACGTTGTTTCATTTTTACTTAACACTTTCAAATTAACAAGAGCTTATTAAAAACAAATAATAAATAATAATGTAAAAATGTGTGTGTTGTCCCCTGCCTTTCGCCAGTAGACGGCTGGGATAGGCTCCAGCAGATCCCCGTGACCCTTCAGAGGATGAAACGGGTATAGATGATGATGGATGGATGGATGGATGTGTGTGTTGTACTGTTTCTGACATGCAAACGTGACAGCCAATCATCTGGGTGGGTTGGGATTTATGCCAGGAAATGTATTAGCATATTACGGTCTAGTGCAAGCTACCCTTGTCGTCAAAATGGCAAAATGCAAGATTAAACAAAAATATGAAGATGAACACCGGACATTCTTGGAAGAATGGGAAGACGCCTACTTTTTTATTGAACGGAATGGCAAACCGTTCTGTTTAATATGCAGCACCACATTATCGCATTTCAAGGCTTCAAATCTTTAACAGCATTTTGGCACAGTTCATGCTAATATTGACAAAGACTTTCCCAAAGGTACTGAACCCTGGGCCTTGCTAGCTTAGCCCTGTTCTAGATGCTACATTGCTGCTGGCCTAGCACTTCCCTGGATACTTCACCCTGGGCCTTTGCTAGCCTAGCACCTGTCCTGGATGCTACATTGCTGCTGGCCTAGCACTTCCCTGGATACTTCACCCTGGGCCTTTGCTAGCCTAGCACCTGTCCTGGATGCTACATTGCTGCTGGCCTAGCACCTTCTCTGGATGCTTCACCCTGGGCCTTTGCTAGCCTCGCACCTGTCCTGGATACTACATTGCTGCTGGCCTAGCACCTTCTCTGGATGCTCCACCCTGGGCCTTGCTAGCTTAGTACCTGTTCTAGATGCTACATTGCTGCTGGCCTAGCACCTTCTCTGGATGTTTCACCCTGGGCCTTGCTAGCTTAGCATCTGTTCTAGATGCTACATTGCTGCTGGCCTAGCGCCTTCCCTGGATGCTTCACCCTGGGCCTTTGTTGGCCTAGCACCTGTCTTGGATGCTACATTGCTGCTGGCCTAGCACCTTCCCTGGATACTTCAACCTGGGCCTTTGCTGGCCTAGCACCTGTCCTGGATACTACATTGCTGCTAGCCTAGCACCTTCCCTGGATACTTCACCCTGGGCCTTTGTTGGCCTAGCACCTGTCTTGGATGCTACATTGCTGCTGGCCTAGCACCTTCCTTTGATACCTCACCCTGGGCCTTTGTTGGCCTAGCACCTGTCTTGGATGCTACATTGCTGCTGGCCTAGGACCTTCCCTGGATACTTCACCCTGGGCCTTTGTTGGCCTAGCACCTGTCTTGGATGCTACATTGTTGCTGGCCTAGCACCTTCTCTGGATGCTTCACCCTGGGCCTTGCTAGCTTAGCACCTGTTCTAGATGCTACATTGCTGCTGGCCTAGCACCTTCCCTGGATACTTCACCCTGGGCCTTTGCTAGCCTAGCACCTATCCTGAATGCTACATTGTTGCTGGCCTAGCACCTTCTCTGGATGGTTCACCCTGGGCCTTGCTAGCTTAGCACCTAGCCTAGATGCTACATTGCTGCTGGCCTAGCACCTTCCCTGGATGCTTCACCGTTGGCCTCTGCTAGCCTGATGTGAGTTGTATTACGTTTACCTAACCTCTCTACATATATGCGCTTGGTGTATGTCTACAATAGCACTCTATATTAAACAATATCTTGCCTTCTTGCTCTGGAGCTATGGAGGTCTCTTTGACCGTCAAACAAGTGTACCAAAAAAACACTTTTTACTGACTGTGCCAGGTGCATATACAGACACTCTTCCCCATGGATTGTACCGGCATTGGAAGAGACTTGTTAATGCTTCAGTGTACCCTGTGGTTTCAATCAAATTGGTCTGTCTTCAGTGCCTTTCAGTACTGAAAATGTATTGTGTGTTTCCTATCTATTCTCCCACAAAAACTGGCAACAATATACATTGCAGATACTTAATCTTAATGTTGTTAATTGTTTGTGGTGATGTGCAGCCAGATCCTGGCCCAGTTGATGTTGACTCTAAGATCTGTAATACACCGGCTGATTTCAGAAGCAGGTCTGGGCTGGGTATTATTCATTTGAATATGCGTAGTGTACTGCCCAAGATTGATTCCTTCCGTATTTGGGTTAAATCTACTGATGCAGATATCATAATTTTGTCAGAAACTTGGCTCTCTAAATCAGTCACAGATAAAGCTATTGCTGTCAGTGGATATAACTTCTATAGAACTGACCGGCCCCGTAAGGCTGGAGGTGTGGCTATATATGTAAAGAGCAAGTTTAATGCAAACATAGTTTTGACCAAATCCGTGAATTAACAACTTGAATTCTTGGCCCTAAACGTTGAAGTGTACAAGGGCATGTTTATCACTGTTGTTGGCAGCTACAGACCACCCTCTGCTGTAGCTGACACACTCCAAACACTGTCTCAGCTTTTATCACAGTTGCAGTACAAAGAGATTGTCCTGGTAGGCAATCTGAACTGGGACTGGATTAAACCTGCATCTGACAGTTTAAAGGAGCCGTTTGTAAGATTATGGCCAAAACTGGTACTGCAGTCACTTTCAAATTACTGTTGAGCGGCGTGTACCCTCCCCCTCCTCCCCGACCAGAGGTTGCCAGGTCGGCTGCAGAATGCAGCAGGAACGTAGGCTGCCATGGCAAGCGACGAGTCCTACACAGTAAGTTTATTTTCTGTTAATTATATTTAATGCTTTATGAAAGATCTTTTCTTTCTTTGATATTTCGTAACTAGAGGAAATATTTTCCCGTTGAGGCGTTTTCGTAACCTGAAAGTTTCGTATGTAGAGGCGTTCGTAAGTAGAGGTACCACTGTTACCTTGTCCAAGTAAATTAGCGTTAGCCAAACATTTAGCTATGAATCTTACCTGTCCAGGAGAAAATCAGCAACGTTGGCGTCTGTCTTCAAATTCTTCTCCGCTTTCAGCCGTCTCCATCTATCAAAAGCATCTCCTATACAAATCCTTGTTTTATTTCGGACCTTGTCACGACGTAACTCGGATTCATAACGAGGTCTTTTAGGTTTTGGAAAGCTAGACATTTTTTCATCCAACACGTTCGTAGCGGCTGCTGCAATAATTAGAGCCGAGCTGGCAACCCGGATGCTGAAACACCACTGACTTCGTGATTGGGAGATAGGTGGAGGGTGGCGCTTCAGGCCAAAACAAAAAATGACAACATCAACATCAGTTGAGGGCTGCAAATCCTCTTTTTAAACGGGAATATCCTGGCTTGAGTGCTGTTGTCAGTGACATAAGTATTTGAAATGAACATGATTTTTAAATGTCTGTTGACATATCGGGGTCATTTTATTCGTTTTATTAGATCTCTTACATACGGCTCCTTTAAAAGATCTTTGCAGTGAACTTAATCTTACCCAAATAATTGGGTCTCCTACTCGCCCAAACACAAAACACCCAGAGAAATCTACTGTAATTGATTTGGTATTGACAAATACCCCCTACAAATATTCTAAAACTGGTGTGTTTGCAAATGACATTAGTGACCATTGTGTGATTGCTGCAGTGAGATATGCCAAAATTCCCAAATCCAAGCCTCGTTTCATTGAAAAACGTGACATGAAACGTTTTTCCTTACAAGGCTTTACACATGATTTATTTCATTTCGATTGGGACAGAATTGCATTTATCGATGAGGTTGAAATGGCTTGGAAATATTTTCACAATGTTTTTTTGCAACTTGTTAATAAACATGCTCCTATGCGCAAGTTTAGAGTCAAGGGGCGAGATAACCCTTGGTTCTCACCTGAGCTCAGCAAGCTTCTTCATGAGAGAAACATGGCTTGGGCAAAGGCTAGGAAATCAGAGGTGGAGGCTGACAGGCTTCATTTTAGATGGCTACGAAATCAGTTCACAGCAGCTGTCCGACATGCCAAGTCTGACTACTATCTGACAGCTACTTCAGAACATCTAAATAAGCCCCGGACTTTTTGGAAGTCTATTAAGTCCATCTCTACTAGAGGTGTCCCGGTCCGATATTCGTATCGGATCGGCCGCCGATATGAACAAAAAATGCGGATCGGTATCGGATCGGCAAGCCCTAAAAATGCCGATCCAGACTCCGATCCAGTTTTTTTCCAAAATCCGTTCCGGGTTTTCCAGCGCACCGCGCAGCGCATTATTCAGATAACCCATTCCAGGTCTTGCTCTGTGTTTCCCTAATATCCGGTCCGCATTTTCCAGCACACCTTCAGGAGGAGCTCGAGTTGTCTCGCTCGGGGGGCGGGGTGTTTGGTTTGTGGCTGTGCACTGTGCCCGACAGAGAGAGAGAAAGAGAGAGAAGCGCGGCTCGCGAGGCAGACAGCAGCCATCAGCGGCCAAGTGATGGCTTCAAACCTAGTGGTTTGAGTGCCAGTGAGTCGCTAAATCACCAGAAAAAGTAGCTAGATTTGTCGCTAGTCGCTTTCTACAAATTAAGTCGCTAGGGGGGTCTGGAAAGTCGCTAGATATAGCGACAAAGTCGCAAAGTTGGCAACACTGCTCTCTCTCTGTCGGGCACAGTGCACAGCCACAAACACCCTGCCCTCCGCGCGAGACAACTCGAACCCCCCCCCCCCCCCCCCCCCCCCCCCCCCCCGTTTGGGACGTTTGGGAATCGTGACAAACTGCCACTGAACAGTGTCAAAGCACAGGTACTAATGCTGTTAATAGACGGTTAAACTCAGGTTGGTTTTGCTTAATACAATTAACAATATTATCTGCACTTATGGCTTGTAAAGCCGTTTACTGATGCCATTTCTGTTTGTTATTTATCATTTTATCTATTTTGTGTTGATTTGTTAAATAAATAGGTCCGTTTCTCATTACCAACCAATGTGTATTATTCAAATGCACCTAATTCAGCTGGCTAGTTATTATCAGGAGTAAAACCCTATTCAGCATGAGTCTGACAACAAAGTAAGTTGGTTAAATGACTTAAAACTTTAATACATGCTCAGATAGGCCGGTATCGGTATCGGCAGATATCGGTATCGGATCGGAAGTACAAATAAATATCGGTATCCGATCGGAAGTTCAAAATGCTGGATCGGGACATCTCTAATCTCTACCACTAAATCTCAAATTGAACACCCTCCCTGTATCATTAGGGACAACATTCCTATCTCGGACAGATCAGCTATGCTAGATTGCTTTAATGAACACTTTGTTGCCTCTGGTTCCCTGTTTGACCAATCTATGCCTCCCAAAACCTTCCCTCCTGCTGCCAATGCTGTTAACAATGATTTTGCTGGCCAGCCTTTCTCTTTTGCCCCATTTTCTATCAATGATGTACATAGAGCTCTTGTTTCTCTAGACATTAATAAGCCTGCTGGCCCAGATGGTTTAGAGCCTTATTTCTTAAAAAATGCTGCAGATTTTATTGCCATTGTCATGTGTATTTTTAATCTGTCTCTGGTTCAGAATGTCATGCCATCTATCTGGAAATCTGCCCATGTCCTCCCCTTACTAAAGGGTGGGGATCCTACCTTGCTAAACAACTACAGGCCTATTTCCAACTTGTCTGTGCTATCCAAGGTCCTAGAACGATTAGTAAGTGAACAACTGAAAGATTTTCTGAGTACAAACAATATTCAGTATCAGTCTGGTTTCCGAAAGGAACATAGTACCATCACAGCTTCACTGAAGGTTGTTAATGACATCATTGAGGCACAGGACAGCAAAAAGACATGTGGAGCTCTTTTTATCGATCTCTCCAAAGCATTCGATATGGTGAACCATTGTATTTTAAAACAGAGGCTGCTCAATATTGGTGTTTCGGAGAGGCTACTTTCCTTCCCCTTATTGATTACGGTGATTTTTTTATACATGCACGCCCCTACCAAATATCTGCACCTACTAGATTCCGCTTATCATAGTGCGCTGAGATTCATCACAGGGTGCAAACCTCACACGCATCACTGCACTCTTTATAATCTAGTCCAATGGCCCTCCTTAGCTCAGCGCAGGCAAACCCACTAGCGCTTATTTATTTATAAATCTATCATTGGGATGTTGCCCCCATATCTACGTAGGTTTATGTCCTTCAAGTCCAGCACTCGCTCGCTGCGGTCTAATGTTAGTCTCCAGCTGACTGTGCCTAGGGCTCGTACAGAGCTGGGGAAGGAAGCATTCAGAATCTCAGCCCCCTCGGCCTGGAACTTGCTGCAGAGTGACCTGGAGTTAGAGAACCTGATCTCCTTTGGGCAATTTAAGGGGCTAGTGAAGGGTCTGGAGGCAAGAACAATTGGCACCTGTTCCTGCTTTTAAGTTAGGCTAGGTCTGACATGTACTTGCTTAATTTAATCCTTGTTGATTGAGTCAATGTACTGTTTTATCTATTTATTATTTATGTTGATTGTATTTTATCTGTTTTATGCCCACTTTTATGGCGGCTTTCTTGGCCAGGGCTCCTTCGAAAAAGAGACTTGTTCTCAAAGGACTTCCCTGGTAAAATAAAGGTTAAAAAAAAAAAATTAAAGAGACACGACAGTGAGGGTGTGGTGTGTGCTGGGTTGTGAAGTGTGAGGGGTGTTGTGTAGTGGATTGTGTTGTCATAGCAAGCAAACTCAAAAGATAATATGTTAGAAGCAGAAACTACTAACAAGAAAACTGGATGAACACCTTTTACCAAGCTACAGACCTGTATATGGAGAATTGATGTAAACATTATCAATTGATTGTGTTGACAGTAGAGGGGGGGTGTTGGACGAGAGATGTAAAGCATAAATGTGTCCGTGCCCATATACACTCACATGTAAGTAACCAAACTGTTACCACTATTACCATCACCACTCTCCTTATCTTAGTCCATCTCAAGTCCTCCCGCGGGTGAGAAAACGCCAGCTAACTCCCATCACCCAGGACCAGACTGGCCCAAGAGGGCCCCTTGCCCCCCGACCCGAGAGGTCAGGGGGCAAACATCCCCGAGGCATACGTCCACTGACAGGAGGCCCGACAGGGCACCAGAAGGCCAGAACTGCGATAAATTTCAGTCTCAGCTGAGTATAGGTAACATTAACTTTGTTTAGTATATCCCTGATAAGCACATGAACAGTAAACTGAAAGTAGAATATCTTATTTTGAATTTAAAAGAAGAATACTTGAAGCACATTTGAATGTGTTTCTTATTGGTCGGGGTGATGCACCAAGAATGTACTGCAGATGTGCATCATCCAGCCTTCATCTACAGCAGACTGGCTACTGGAACGTTCTGTCTGGTCTTCACAAAGACACGATTAACCAGCTTCAGCTCATCCACAGCACTGCTGCCAGAGTTCTAACAAGAACCAGGAGAACTGAGAACATTACTGCTGTTCTGAGATCTCTACATTGGCTACCAGTTACCTCCAGAATAGACTTTGAAGAATGGACTTTGTTAGTTTCCACATCCATCAATGAGATAACTCCTTGTTTATCTCAGCCTTGGCGCCAAGCACGGATGGATGATGTAGGGAGTAAAACAAGTTGAAGGCGAACAGTTTCACCCCTGACTTGTTAAACTTAAATCCGTCTGTTGTAAAAAGATGCCTGCATTCCCAAAAAATGTTAAAATTGTTAATAAAATGCACTGAGTGATCAGCACATGCAGATAAAAGCCAGTTATTCAGGGCCAGCAGCCTGCTGAAGTGGACCTGGCCTCCTCTGATGGTGGAACAGGTCCACTGATGAACACAGCTGCATTCAGAGAGCTCACTGTGTTTAATGATCCAGAAAAGTCTCGTTTGAGGACCTCAGATTGTTGTTTGGAGACGTCATTTGTTCCTGTATGCAGAGCAATGTTTCTGGCTGTTTCAGCCAAGATTTTAAGAATTCTCTCCTGCATGTTACTGACCACTGACTCTGGTGTTCTTACTGCATCATCTACAGAAGTCCTTTACAACAGAATCACCCACAATAACAGTTTCAGACTCAGCCTTTAGGTCTCTCTCTGGCCGTTTGCTTTTTGACGGGTGTTCGGTCCTGACCCTGCTGCTCTGAGATGGATGGTTGTCCAAAAGAGATCCAGGGTTCTCCGACAGTGGAGTAAATCTGTTCTGCAGCTTAACACTCAGCTGTTTTGGAGGTTTGCTGCTAACCTTCCCTCTCACAGTGGTCCAGTCCTGTTTCCTCTCATGTACAGGGGTAGAAGTGTTCCTCTGTCTTCGGGGGAGTGAAGGCCAGTCTGTCTCATCACAGATTTCAGCTTGATGTGCCTTGAATGTGCTTGAATAGCATTATCTCTTTAGGCTCTTGTGGGAATTATGATTGTGCTGTGTGAAATATATTTTGCATGCGTAGAATAGATATATATACTCAAATGTATTTTTCAAATGTATTCTTCATCAAGCGGTAGAAGAGGCCTGCATCTTTTGACTCTAGGGTTAAAGGGACAGGCAATAAAAGACAACTGACCACTGGGCTGTGTCAGGGGGATATTAGAAGGAAGGAACTGTTTTGGTCCAATGGGGGAGTTCGCTTTGAAACTACCATAAAACCATTTGTATCCAGTCAAAATGTTTTAAGCCCTGCATGGGTCAATAAAATCAGCCTCTGAGCTGCAGAGGGGCAGAATTCAACTGACGAGCCAGAGAACAGACCGTGGGGTCTGTGAGGTGAATTCTCCCCTTTTGCAAAAGGCGAAATTTGAAAGAGTGTTTCACTATTATTGAATATAATCTCACCATTGAGTCCACAGGTCAGCAGTCCGGGGTAAGATCGAGTATACCACAACAATTTGGGGGCGTCGTCCGGGATTGCGAAATTACTGCTGACCAGGACAAAGATTGGACACAAGGAGCAGGTACGAACAGACGAAGGACACGGGTCGACCAAGATAAGGTAAGCAGAACCTGTTTCGTCGAATCTGCATTGAATACTGCTAAATTTTTCGTGTCCTGAGTCTAAGTAGTATCTGGTCCATAAAATAATGAGATTATAAGGGAAGAAATAAGGATATATAGGGATTCCTAGAGTTTGGCAACTCCACCAGTGCTCTGACGAGGGCCTGGCTTAAGCTGGGTTAGAGGCCCGGGGATTTGAGGAACCCCCTAATTCTACTAAATTATCAACAAGACCAGGCAATACACACTTGAATGAATGTTGGATGACTGAAAACTGAAACAACAGCAGCACTACCTAGGCAGTTGTTGAAGTAAGTGGACAGAAATCCAAATTACAGATATATAAAGTTCTGGTGTCGTGGTGGAAGATTAATTCTGAAATCACATGGACTGAGTACTCGGAACATAGCGTGTCATATCTCTCAGTCGGCCAGAACTTAGGTTAGAATCCTTAGAGTAAATAAAATAACTGTGAGTTATCTCTTTTTGGACCCTGAGATAACAAGACCAGAGTTTAAGTCCTGTGAGTTCAAGCATGTCCCTAAATGAGTGAGGAAATAGAATTACACACACACACACGGGTAATGCATAAATGTTGAATGTGTATGAATGCTAGTGGAAGTTATACTATAGCAGCAGCACAGCCTTGAAACCTGGCGGTGTTAACATAACGGCTGTGATTTGTTGATATACGTTTAACTTTACTGGATTAAGGAATTTGAGTGTAATAAATTTGGAAAATAAGTGAGCAACCGTAACGATAGTGGATACATAACTAGGACTTGACATTATTTGGACTAATTTTCAACCAGCCACGTGGTACAGACAGCTTGGTATAATTAAAATTAGGAAGACTGACGACATGGACAGCGAACACGACCGGGTAATAGATAATGACGGGTGGGGACCAGGCAGCCGCTACAAAACAGTACGAGAACAACTATTGGGGATGGAAAGAGTTGTTAAAAGCACATGTCCCTTAAAGGAGGCCAGAGACATTATGAAACAAATGACAGAAGATGTGAGACAGTTGATGAATGCGAACGGACAGACAGAGGAAGATAAGGGATCTTTGGGAAAGTTGTTTTGGAGCCAGGAGAAAGCAGCAAGGCAGAATAGAGAGAGGGCAGAAGTGGAAGGAAAAGGATGTGGATGGCTGAAGGGAGGAAAGTATAGGACTGCCCAGGCTAAAGCAGAGAAACAGAGGATGAAGTGGTCCAGATATGCCATGTGGTGGCAAGGAGCAGAACATGTTATGAAAGATGATAAAGGGCCAGAACAGGAAATTGAGGAGAAAGCCCAACAACCCCCACCATATGTCCCTAGCGCTCCCCCAGAAGGTAATTCATCACCTGGAGGAATGTACCCAGTGTTACATATTAACTCAGGCGAACTTAAGGCGACAGGCTTAGAGAACATTTTCCCAGGGACGGGGGGAGCAGATACAGTCAAACACGTATCAGTATCAGGGGCGCTTGTGTCCACCCCCCCATTCAGTGTTGTAAAATCAGTCACACCAGACACAGTCCAGAAACAATGTGATGATTGGGAGATTAGAGCTCACAGAGAGGGAAGACCCACTAATCCTGTCATAAAAATACCAGTGCAGACCCTATTAACCCCCACCTTACATGACCCCGTAGGAAGCCAGACTGACACACGTGATTTTTACCCACTTTCTCCAAATCATCCCCCAACTTACTCCACGCCACACGCTCCTCCCGCCAGTACGGGTAGTGTCACAATGGCTGTGACAGGGGAATGGAGAAAAGATACTGAGATAGAGTCTTGTCATCAAGTTGTCAAGCCCCACCCAGGCTCATCCCCTAATTTGATTGACTTTAAGTCAATAGCAAGAGAGGATGACGGGGGAAGCTATAAACAGCTTCCTGACCAACTTACTCAACAAACACTTAGCATGTTGCACCCTCCTTCTCCGCTTAGCGCTGACTTAGGTAGTGAAGACAGCCTAGAAAATAGAGGAGGCGAACATTATTCCCTGAGAAACATCGCCCGGAAGCAGTATAACATGCCATTATTAGCCACTGGAGCAGGAGGCACCAGATATAAACCATATGGCATAGGGGACATAACTTCATTATGTAATAAATTGCCTCCCATTCATGATGGAGGTAACCTTTGGCTACAGGCTCTGCATGTTCAGACTGCAGGTTACACTTTAGCATTAGGAGACTACAGGGCAGTGGCTTCACGCTGCATGACAGCCACGGCCTGTAGAGAAATCGAGGCTAACTGTGGAGTGACAGGAGCGAGAGATGATGAACCTTTCCGCTTCCACAGTGATAATTTAGGTCAAGCGATCAGAGAACGCTTCCCCACGCCCATGGAGGGAGTAATCCCCAAATTAGACTGGGATCCTACTGTGAACCCACGTCAATATTTGGAGGAATGCAGGACCATTTGGGAAGGTCAGACAGGATGTAATCCCAATAACAGTGCCACCCAGAGGGTTTGGTACAGAAATGCTATTCTGGAAGGAGTACCTGCTGTAGTCAAAAAAGCCATGACTAGTAATCCTGATTTGCCGGGTGCAGACAGCACTAATGCCCCTTTTCCCACTAGTACCTACTCGGCGCGGCTCGACTCGACTCGGCCCCGCTTTGGAGGTTTTCCACTAGGTCATAGTACCGGCTTAGCCCTCCTTTTTTCGTACCCATTTGGCTGGGGTTCTATCCGGGCTGAGTCGGGCCGAGAATACAACGTCACCACGCCGCGGGCCATTGATTGGCCAGAGAGCAACGCGACTCCTCCACACCCGCCATATTCAAAACTCAGCAACAACAAACTCAACAGCGATTTTACTTTACCTGTAATTGTCTACTTCACGAAACGAAGAATGGCCGGCAAGTCTACTCCATGGTCGAATGACGAACGACGTCCTCCATTGTTATGGTCGCAAACGTGAGTTGCCGCATATAAAACACGTCACTGCGTTTCAGGCCACCTTACCATGAAAGCCCCACCCACATCGAGGTGGTACTGAATTACAGTGGAAAACCACTGAGACCGAGTCGAGTCGAGCCGGGTCTAGTCGAGCCGCGCCGAGTAGGTACTAATGGAAAAGGGGCATAAGTGGGAGATGCACTTAGTCCACCATTTGACCTCTGCAAAAGAGGAACTCCGTAAACAGGAAGGGGCCCTCAAGGACTTACAAACACAATTGTTAAAGATGCAGCTGGCGGAGGCCAGACAAAAAGGAATAGATAAGAAGAAAAAAGAGGCGGAGCCACAGAAAATTATGTATGAAGGGGCAGTTGGAGGCCCTCCTGAAGAAGGAGAAGGTCATTATGAGGGGAACACAGGACACATGCAGAGGGGTTCTTTTAGAGGCCGTGTGGGTTTAAGGAGCCGGGGTTACTCAGGGGGACCTCTAAGGAAACAAGGGGGTGCAGACTACTGCTTCTGCTGTGGGGAGCTAGGCCACTGGGCACGTGACTGTCCATATAAACAGGGAGAGGTATACGGATGGTATGGACCACCACCACGTGGACATGGGCCAGGACCCAGAGGGGGTCCTAGAGGAGGACGCAGAGGAGGTCCTCCTGGCAGGGGCAACTCTAGGCCCAGAGGCGGCTTCAGGCAGATGCCTGTGATGAATTGGGAGCCACAGGATGAGTGGGACTCCCAGCATCAGTGACACACCCCACCGAGTACCACAGGCGGCACCACCACGGCAGATCCCATGCTGCCTGTACGGGTTTCTGGCATAATGAGACCCTTCCTAGTGGACACTGGCGCAACATGTTCAACACTGAACTCTGTTGACAAACAACAACTATCAGCCCATTCCACTTCTGTTGTTGGATTCTCGGGGGAAAACAGACTTTGCCGTTTACCACACCGTTGACCACTTTGATAGGGCCACAGGCCCTCACCCACAGCTTTTTGTATTCACCAGCGGTACCTGTTAACCTGCTGGGAAGAGACTTATTGATCAAACTTGGCGCCTCCATCCTTTGTGGACCTGAAGGCCTCAGGGTTTGCCTCCCTGACGGCACCACACTGAACTGTCAAAACACGGCCCCTGGTGGAAAACACCAGTATCTCCTGCAACCACTCCAGGAATCTTCAGTGGACCTATACTGGGCTCTGATTGACCCAGAAACACCCAGGCACCAAGGTATCCTCTCTGTTTACTTGGCTTGGAAACCCTGGTTCTCTTGTCTCCACCCTTATGTGTCTCCTCCAGACCCTTTGCATGTGACATTGTTCTACGATAGACACCAGTGTGACATTTATCATCAGGAGTTTGAGGATGATTTAGAAGGTCAGAAATGGGAGATTGTAACTAGAAATATTTATGCTGCCCCGGAGGGGGTGGTAGCACACACCCTGTTGACCCAAAACACAGTACAGCTGGTTTAAGATGAATGAGGACAGTGTTCCCCCACGTATCTTTGGCTCTGCATCCAGGACATCAGGCTAGAGAATTAGGAGGTGTATTAAAACGCTCCCTCACCCAGAAGGACTGGATCCCCACGGAAACTCCACGAGTGTCCTTCTCACCAAGTACAAATACGTAACAGAATATCTTGTGCAGCAGTAGATGTGGCCACTTTAGAACATGTACAAAGAGATAGGCATCATGGCAGAGAGCGCACTGACCATCCTTTATCAGATGCTCTCATCAAAGAAATGCCACAAAACTTGTGGGCTAAAGATCCCACCGACGTTGGTCTCGTTCAATGCACACCGGTCTCCTTCCAGATAGATACTGAGCATCCTATTTGGATTCCTCAGTATCCCCATAAGCCCCAAGCTGAGCTAGGCATCAGTGACACGATAGACGGCTTGTGGAACGCAGGAGTTTTGGAACCTTCTCAGTCCCTTTGGAACACACCCATTCTACCAGTAGAGAAGAAGGGCACAGGTAAATATAGAATGGCTCATGACCTGAGGGCCATAAATGACATTTTAACAACGAACACGATACCCGTACCTAATCCATATGTGGCACTCACCAATCTGGGACCTGACCACAAATGGTTTACGTGTATAGACTTGGCAAACGCATTTTTCTGTCTGCCCTTAGATCCTGCATGCAGGGATCTTTTTTCCTTTACATACAGAGGCCAGCAGATGCGATACACTCGTTTACCACAAGGGTTTGCTCTCTCGCCAGGGATATTCAATCAGGTACTCAAGGACACCCTCCTTGAATGTCAGCTCCCTGAGGGGGTAACACTCATACAATATGTGGATGATTTGCTAATAGCTGCCCCTACAGTGGACACTTGCCTGCAAGCAACAGGTTCTGTGCTCCTTCTTTTAGCAGAAAAGGGATACAGAGTCAGTCAGAAGAAATTGCAGTGCTGCAGAAGACAGGTTGACTTTTTGGGCCGTGTAATTTCACAAAAAGGCACGGGGATGTCACCCTCCCACAAATCAGCAGTTTTGTCACACCCAAAACCCACCACTGTGAAAGACATGTTGTCTTTTCTTGGGCTGACAGGGTACAGCCGCAGCTATGTACCAGGATACACTGACCTCACCCAGCCGCTCAGATTGATGGTCAAACATAGAGGTATGCGAAACCTGAAGGCTCCTCTAGACTGGAACATAGAGGCAGAAGAAGCTTTCATAAAACTCAAACAAGCCTTAGCCACCGCTACAGAGCTGGCCTCCCCTGACTACTCTAGTATTTTCTATTTGGATGTTTCTGTAACATCACACACGGCTAACGGTGTTCTGTTCCAGAAAAAAGGGGGAGAGAGACAAGTGCTGATGTACATCAGTATAATACTGGACAACCTTGAAAAAAGGCACCATGAATGCACAAAGCATGCAGCAGCGGTAGCCAAGATAATCCAAAAAACAGCACATGTGGTGATGGGACATCCGCTCAGGATACTCACATCACACGGTGTTGTAGCATATGTAAACTCACAAGCATTTACAATGTCCCCAATCAGACAACAAAAAATCAGCCAAGCATTAGAAGCCCCAAACATCACATACACCCACGAAGGGATCAATATGGCAGACAGAATGAATACCTCAGGAACACCACATGTATGCGCAGAACAAGTGATGAAGGAAGAGAAAGTCAGACCAGACTTACAGAGCACACCACTAGAGGAAGCAATAGATCTGTACACAGATGGATGTTGTTATAGACATGAGACAGAAGGGATGAAATCAGCATATGCAGTAGTGGAAGAAAAAGGGGGTGCATATCAGACCAGAAAAGCAGAACTGTTGAAAGGACCACAGTCAGCACAAAGAGCAGAAGTAATAGGAGTAATAGAGGCCTTGAAACTAAGCGAAGGGTTGCGGGTAAACATCTACACAGACTCAGCCTATGCAGCAGGAGCTGTACATGTAGAATTGCCACAATGGCAAAGGACAGGATTTTTGACAGCAGGACAAAAACCCATCAAACACGTGAAAGAAATGCAGGAGTTGGCAGAGGCACTTATGCTACCAGCAGAGGTTGCAGTGATTAAGTGTAAAGGACATGATGAAAGTGGGTCCAAGATAGGCAGAGGGAACAATGCAGCAGATCAGGCAGCTAAGAAATGTGCAGGATATCAGGTGAAGTTGATCATGATGAGTTCAGAGAGTGAATGTTCTCCAGAGCCAAGATTAGAAGAGGTAGTGAAACTCCAAAAGGGGGCTTCACCTGAGGAAAAAACAGTATGGAAGGCAAGAGGAGGTAGACAAGATGGAGAAGGTTTATGGAGAAGCCCAGATGGTAGACCCATTTTACCCCCAGGAATCAGGAAAACTGCATTAGAAGAAGCACACGGTGTAGGACATGTAGGTATAGGGCAAATGATGAGAAACCTGAATAATTGGTGGCATCCTTATATGAAACAGATGATAGGCGATTGGGTGAATGGATGTAAGTTATGCCAGGTGTACAATTCGAGACCGACTCTTAAACCAAAACTAGGAAGGTTTCCTACGGAAGCAGTGGCAGGAAGAGAAATCATCATCGACTACACTGACATGATTGAAAGAGTAAGTAAATGGTTACAGATATTTACTAGTATGCGTAGATGCCTTTACAGGCTGGCCAGAAGCATGGCCTGCAAAAAAGGAGGACAGCCAAACAGTTATCAAATGTCTGATCAACCATTACATCCCTAGACACGGTTTTCCGATGAAAATAAGATCTGACAACGGGACACATTTTAAGAATCAGGACCTACAGCAGGTCGAGGCCATGTTGGGCCTCAAACACTCTTTCGGCACCGTCTACCACCCGCAATCCCAGGGAAAGGTAGAAAGAAATGAACCAAAACCTCAAATTAAAATTGGGCAAAATCTGTGCACAGAATCAAATGAATTGGGTTGACGCATTACCTCTAGCCCTCATGTCCATAAGAAGCTCAGTGATTCAGACAGCAGGATTTACCCCACATGAACTGCAGACAGGGAGACCATTCCCAGGTCCAAGTACCAGGTTACCATGTTCAGAGCCCCTGAACCTGGAACAATCCCATAAAGCATATTATAAGAACCTTTACAGTCTGGTTTCAGCTTTCTCCAAACAGATACCTCAGCGGCCAGAAGGAGCAGCGGAAGGTGCTGATCCAGAAAACAGATTGGGTCCTTCTCAAAGTCATCAAGCGCAAGTGGTCCGAACCTAGGTGGACGGGACCATTCGAAATCACCGAAAGAACATCTCACGCAGTGAGGCTGAGAGGGAAAGGAGATACGTGGTTCCATTGGAGCCAGTGCGCAGCAGCACCTGAGCCACAGAGGTCCCTCTCCCAGTCGCACAAGACCTAAAAGGAGCTGCTCATCCTGAAAAGGAAGAGTTGGGTCAGGCTTCAAGAGGGGCAGAATAATCCCCAAGCCCACACCCAGAGTGTAAGGTAGTCTACCCTTGCACTCACCCTCACCACCAATCGACAAGGGGCAGAATAATCCCCTGGTGGTGAGCACAACCTTTGAGGTAGTCTACCCTCAAGGTCGAAGAATAAAGGAGAAGAAGGAGCAACAGAGTGGTTGAGTTTCCCTCCCACGATTAAAGAGAACTCAAAACTTTTGTGTAATTGAATTGTGTACTTGAATCATTTATATCATCATAATGATATTTGTGGAAAATGTGAAATTGATGATTATTTTAATTGTGATATCTGTACTTGTGGTTTCCATTGTGTTTTGGGGCTTATTGCGAACTCCCCACTCAAAATTGCTAGAACAGTAGTGGGCCGTATTAATCAGTAAGGTCAGTAATTAAGATTGTCAAATTGATTGTTAAGAGGATGTATATCTTATGGCTTTCATGTTTAGTGCTTATACTGGACAGGGGGGAAAACTAGAACTGGTAGCTTTCGATATTATGAGGCCAAACCAACCGTATTGTTAACTGATTTTCCAAATCCATGCTCCCAAAAGGGGGATAAGAAGTCGGAGGACTTATATTTCTGTTATAATCAGACTCAGTTCGAAGCCACGGTGGTTTTTTGATAAGAATAGTCTCAAAGTCGGAGGATGGAAGGGGAGCAAGCAGTGGGACAATTATGATTGGTATTTGAGCAGTTCAGGGGTATACAGTGGAGGAAACTGGAAATATGTGGTTGCAAATACAGGCGGTTGGGCCAAATCCTCATATGGAAGTGACCCAAGGGCGAAGAAATGGGAAAAAAGGATCAAAATGGTAAACACCCGGGAAACTCTTAGTATTTCCCTTAACACCACAGAGGAACCATTAGATAGCCCTGAGAGTCTCGGACAATACCAGAACCCTCCTTGTCACGTCCTTGCGCTGTGTGTGTGGAGACCACACGCTAACGATCCATGTATAAAGTTGGGACTTTGCCCTAATGCGACGGCATTTGACATTAAGAAAACCAAGTTAGAAGGAGGTCTGATCTTAGGCCCAAAAACCACCTCCCTGCTTCGACCCACCATTGTCAACGGTCAGCCCTCGACAGATGAGTGGTTTCAGATAGTCACAGGAGTCTCAGGAAACATTAATAATTGGTTGCTGATGGCCGAACAAGCAGGCATAATGACAGGCAAGAGTTGTGTGGTATGTATGGGTGCAAGGCCCCTATTGCAGGTCGTCCCAGCCCTTCTACCAGTCGAGTGTATTCTGCAGATAATGAATAGCACTAACCCACGAGAAGAATGTGCTTTGTGGACAAAAGTCTTCCCTGTCACTACAGAGGAAAAGAATAAACCGATATTCTCCTCCAAAATAGCACCAGGTAACTTCACTTGTGTGAATTTGACGGGGACCGGTATACGGTTTGGGAAGGTGAACCCTGACTGGTGTAATTACACTTTTAGGGTTCCATTTAACTTCACCCCAGTCCTTAGGGCGGACCTGTGGTGGTGGTGTGGAGATAACAGAATTTTTGATAGATTACCCACTAACGTTACTGGTTCTTGTGCATTGATCTCACTTTTATTACCAGCGTCAATAATTCCTATGTCTGCAAATGAGCTGGTAAGTAGGGCAAGCAGTGTGCTGCCTGAAGAGTGGCGACACTGGAAAAAACGAGATGTTTCATGGCAAAATGCGGATGATCCAACTTACATAGATGCCATTGGCGTTCCTAGGGGGGTTCCTGATGAATACAAATTAGTGAACCAGGTTGCTGCAGGGTTTGAGTCCTTCCTGTGTTGGTGGTGCACTATTAACAAAAATGTGGATAGGATCAATTATGTGCACTATAATTTGCAAAGACTGGGGAACTGGACTCAAAGCGGTTTTGAAGCAGTGCATGGGCAACTAGCAGCCACTTCTCTCATGGCGTTCCAAAACAGGATAGCCATAGATATGATCTTAGCAGAAACTGGCGGAGCATGTGCGATTTTTCGAGATCAGTGTTGTACCTTTATTCCTAACAATACGGCATCCGACGGGAGTCTGACTAAGGCTCTGGAAGGTCTGGAAACTCTCAATGGTAAAATGAAAGAGCACTCTGGGGTGGATACCACTATGTGGGAATCATGGATGGAAGTCTTCGGTAAGTATAAGACTTTGGTGTCGTCAGCGCTCATTTCCGTAGCAGTATTCGCAGCCATTCTAACTCTGTGTGGCTGCTGTTGCATCCCTTGCCTTAGAGCCCTGGTAAATAGGTTGATTACCACCGCCATATCCCCCGCACCTCAGGATAGCGCATATTTGTACCCTCTGTTAGCAGTCAATAACTCAGAGAATGAGGAAGAAGTGGGGTTAGAGCGAATGGAGCCTCTTTTTGGCCAGTAAAAGGGGTCTTTCTTTTAAATAAATGTTTGCATGATGTAATCTCTTTCTTGGGTGTGTTGAACTCTTAAAGGAGTTCAAAAGGGGGAATTGTGGGAATTATGATTGTGCTGTGTGAAATATATTTTGCATGCGTAGAATAGATATATATACTCAAATGTATTTTCAAATGTATTCTTCATCAAGCGGTAGAAGAGGCCTGCATCTTTTGACTCTAGGGTTAAAGGGACAGGCAATAAAAGACAACTGACCACTGGGCTGTGTCAGGGGGATATTAGAAGGAAGGAACTGTTTTGGTCCAATGGGGGAGTTCGCTTTGAAACTACCATAAAACCATTTGTATCCAGTCAAAATGTTTTAAGCCCTGCATGGGTCAATAAAATCAGCCTCTGAGCTGCAGAGGGGCAGAATTCAACTGACGAGCCAGAGAACAGACCGTGGGGTCTGTGAGGTGAATTCTCCCCTTTTGCAAAAGGCGAAATTTGAAAGAGTGTTTCACTATTATTGAATATAATCTCACCATTGAGTCCACAGGTCAGCAGTCCGGGGTAAGATCGAGTATACCACAACACTCTTCAGTACAGCAGAGTGGAGCAGTGGAGGCGTGCTGGGCCTTAAACCTAACCCAGATATCAATGGTTTGAAACCATTCTCCACTAGCCAAGCTTTTGCCTGAAAAATGAAGTATCTAGAGATTTCCACAGATGTTTAGATAAACTGGAATTTAACTACACTGCATTAAACCCTCAGCTCAAATTCTCAACAGTATTTTTCCTCCAAGAGACTTGTGAAGTAAGTTGTTCAGCCTTGTCTCATCTGAACACCACCAGACAGAGGCGGATCTTCCGTGGGGGCACGGGGGGGCAATGGCCCCCCCTGTGAAATGATTGGCCACCCTGTGTGCCCCCCCCCACCAAATTTTCACTGGAAATTTATATTATCGAAACTCTGATTTCCGACGCTCCTGAACACAACTTCGTTGTCCCAGTTGGACAACGACTGCACCGAATGCACCAACGAATGCACCAACGAATGCACCAAAACTAACATCTTTGGTGCATTCAGTTCAACTGAATGCACCAAAGATGTTAGTTTGATCTTTTAATTGGTTCCCTGCGGTTGGTTTGGATTTGAAGAAGCTTGGGAACGTTTGCCGATGCGGGAGGAGAAGATGAGCAGCTTTGCACCTATGCGGTAAGAAGACTATATTAGTTTTGAATTTCATGAAGTTTGGCTAACACCTGTGCAAACTACTGTTAAAATCTATTTAACTCCATTTGCATGGAAAATGTTCATGTGGTTTGAGGAATAAAGAGAAAGAAATTAGGCATGTATTCCTACTATAAATTCTTGTTGGATTCGGACAGTCTGAAGCTGAAGACTTGTGCTTCAAATTGAAAATGTGCTAATTAATGCTATTGTCACAGCTAATAGTGCACATGTCTGTGTTATAGCTAAACCAGACAGACAGTTAAGTTTAGTTACCCACGTTTTTGTTTCAGTTACTTTTCAACTACTTAAATTGAAGTTGAGGATAATTAAATAAATAAACTTTTTGTGATATGTTTGACAGACAATGAAACGGAGAGGAGATATTCAAGATTTTTTCATTAAACAGAAGTGAGTAGGTGAGAGCAGGGACAGTGCAGGTCAGACTGACAGCACTGACAGCTACAGGGGGCCAGGGTTAGGGTTAGAGGGTTAGTTAGTTAGTTAGTTAGTTAGCTAACCCTAACCCTGAATGCAGCCAGGGACCATCGTGTGTTGTTGAGCCAACCATCCAGGGCCAGAGCAGCAACCATGAGCCTCCAGGTGAAAATACAGATATAAGAAAAGTGATGCACTCTGTGATGCACTGTATTTATACCATATAATATTATTTATTTGTTGTTGTGTCATAGTTGGGTGAATTAAATGACAAAATTACCTACTCTAAATGACTAAACTGATGGCACTGTATTCTGTGCAGTTTTTAATTGTGTCTTTGTTAAATGTCTGCAATTTATGCCACGTTGTAAAATTGTATTTTTTTTATATATATATAAAGTTGATTAAAGGGGTATTAACTCTGTTTCAGTCCATACCTTTAGATGCACCAGTGGAGGAACTGGATACTTGTGACCCTGATGACTGTTCAGAATCAGATACATCAGACACGTACCAGCCCTGCCTATATTTGCTACACCTAAAGGTCCCCAAGGTGATTATTCAACATAAAATGTAATTAATGCACCATTTAGCAACATTTAAAGCTTGAAGACATCAGTATGTTATTTCAAAATAATCACTGTTCAATAATGACATAGTCCTACACTATTTTAACATTAACTGTGAAGTTTCATTCTCCAGACTAATTTTGAAACTTTTAAATATTAACAGATATTTCTCAGACAAGAGCTGCGGGCCCTACACAACCAGTCTTGACAACTTTCCCTCGCACGCAGCAAGGATGGGGTAGATCAAGAGCCTTTAACCCCTCCTGGTACAAAGACTACAAGTGGCTTGAGTATTCTCAATGCCAGGACACTGCACATTATTTTCATAAGTTTTCATAAGGTTGTTTAGTAGCCGACATGGAAATCGCAAAATACAGTTGTTTTGAAGTGTTTTTGCCTCTAAAAAAAGAGAACTTTGAAATTGCACTATGAAAATGTACTGATGTTCATTCTGATTAAGACTGATTACTGTGCACAACACTAAAATGCTTAAGGACCAGAGCTGAGCACTAGGTACTTATTAAGAGTAAATAATATTGCTCACTGTGAAAGTATATTGGGAGCTGCTTTTTCTGATTTCTATGCAGAACACTGTGATGTTTACTGAGCTGTGAACTAATAAATAATTTTAGAATATGGAGTATTGTTACTGTTTATTATTGTTCTCAGATTTACTATAAAATGTATAGAGTGCTTATTGTATTCTATTTTATTATTATCCAAAAAACTTACATTACTGCACAGAACATTTAAGATTATTTCATTACAGATTGAGGGTAAATATTGTTATTGTTCACTGTGATGTATTGGGTAGTACTCATTTTGATTAAGACTGATTGGTATATATAACTCTATGATGTTTATGGTATACAGCTGAGAACTGATTGCTAAAAGTACAGAATATTATTTCTTATAAGAAGTAGAAATTGACAGGGTTGTAAATAATGCTGTTCTTGCACAATATTTGTCACTTAATTGGCCTTAGGATACTGTTGTTGAGCTTACCAGTTTTACATAACGGGCAGATGTTGCAGATGATGATGTTGTTGTAATTCACATAAACAAGGAAACATGTCCATCATAATTTTAATGTTAACAGTGCAAAATGAAAAGATTATACCCACCTTTCCTATTGGGTTAAATAGCCAATAAAAACATGAAAAATACTTTGTAAAAGCGAGAGGTCGGTAGCAGCTTTCACTTTTTCTTATAACTTTTTGGTGGCCCCCCCAAAATATCTGTTGTACCCCTCTGTGCCCCCCCACTAAAATTAATCTGGAGCCGCCCCTGGTCCGAACACCTCCGAACGAGCACTAGGATGGGCAAAAAGGTCACGTGATGTGGGAGGGGGCGTGGCTATCGCTCGAAAGTGTCAGCCATTTTTCGAGCGGTAGAACACTGGGACCATCGCCGACGTAAGTTATGGTAAATTGAGTTACACTCATAAAAGCAATGCTATGAATTAGCCGAATGTTAAACCGTGTGACAAAAAATAGGCAATTTAATTTGCCGCCCTTTCGGCACGTTATTTAACTTGTAATTCAACTTTTTGGTAAAGTAGCTGCTTTGATAACGGAGGTTCTGCCTGTAATGGCGTCGTTGTACGCACCAGCGCTGTGCAGCGATGGTGGGGTTACTGCTGATATGACAGAATCAGAAGACTAATAGTAATTCATCGATATGTTTGTATTGATATGTAAACTACCGATTTGTCGGGAAAAGCCTAAAGATGTGAACGAAGTTGCGAAGTTTCATCGTCCGTCTGTGAAATAGTCATTTATCGGCTATTTGACATTTTCTCCCTTCCGTTAATGGAGCCTGCTTATGTGTTTGAGCAGAGCAGACAGGTGTGTCCAGGTTTATTATAATATATTAATATAATAATAATAAGGAAAAAAATGATAACAAGGTATAAATTATTTATATAGTGCATTTAAAACATACATTTACAAAATCAGTGCTTCAACAATAGTAAAGCAGAAATGCAAAACATACATACATACAATAAGTACTTACAAATAAGATTCAAGATTCAAGTCTCTTTATTGTCATTATGCAGGCATAACAAAATTTTGCACGACTCCTGGCAGGCACACACATAAATACACACAAATATTTGTTTGAATAACTGTGTACCACACACACATTGTCAGAGCCATTTGTATTAAATGTGTTTATTTGTATTTTAGGGGAATAGTGGTACTGGTAACTGGGCAGCGTTTACTTAATCAAGGTGTAACCACACACAGTTGTTGTGGTCTATGTAATTATCAATGGTTGTTTTCCACAGGTGTGTCTTCTGTGGCTAAGCTCTTCCACCCATGGAGGTCTGCAGTTCGCCTGGACAGCTTTCATTTCATGTGGTGCTTTAACTGCGGCCTCTCTACGGAACACCACCCTCTATATGGCACCTTTACGCCAAACTGTCCTCCTGTTTATTTGAATGGGACCAGGAGGATGTGCAGCGCCTGAAGGAGGCCAAGAGAGCAGAGTGGAAGAGCAGCCACAGTGGACATGCTCCCACTGAGGAACAGCTCATGGCCACCATCAGCCCAGGGGAACTGAAGAGGAAGCACTGGAACAAGGAGGAGGTGGAAGTGGAGGAGGAGGAGATACGGAGCAGGATTTCAGGGCTGCTGGAATCAGTGTGGGAGCTGACAGACACCACGGGGGCTGCGTCTGCTCAACCAGGACAGCATGTGCCATGTTTGGGAGGTGCAGCAGAAGCACCTGGAGTACCTTCAAGACCCTGCAGAAGTTGCACTGTACACAAAGGTGGGGACTCTCCAGAAGGGCGGCACAGAGCTGGACTTCCTAAGATGTAGGAGGGGTCCTCCTCCCTGGAGAGTTTTCACCGACACCAGTGTGCTTTCATTCCAGGTACATTAGCATCTTCTTTTATAAATGATCTTTTATATGTTAATAAATGCATTATTATTATTATGCAATGTGATGCACATACAGATGTACCTGCTGGAGGGAGCATCAAGGTGGAACATGGGCCGGGCCAAGGAGGCAGTAGCTGTGGAGGGGGCCTCAGTTCCAGCAAGGTCCTCCTCTCCTCTCCTCCTCCTCCTCCTCCTCCTCCTCCTCCTCCTCCTCCTCCTCACATCCAAGCTCCATCTCACCAGCAAGCGTGTCTTCCAGCTCAGCCAAGGCAACGTGCCTGGAGGTTGCAAAAGGCAATCAAGGAGGATGAGGAGCTAGTGGCTCGGGGTGAAGCACCGAGGAAAAGGCTGGCAAAGGAGAAGTATCATTACACCTGCAAGAATTGTGGACAGTAATAAAATAAAAGGACTGACCCACCCAGCTGAAGGGGCGGTGGTACTGTCCAGCCTCAGGACTGACCTTGGATCAGTGGAAGAACAGCTTGCAGTAAATTGCTGTTAGTGCTGTTTACATTGTTTCCAGCTGTGGCACAAAATTTCAGGAAATGCTGGTGTTGTTTTAAATTTTGGTTATTTAAATATGATTCTGACAAATCTGTGTTTGTCTGTCTGTTTCTATCAGTCTGTTTTCCTGTTTGCAGATGGTTTTAGTTTTCTTTTTTTATGTTGTTACAATAAAGTTGAATTTTACTTGAGCCAAGAACAGCCTTTGCATTTATATTAAATTTTCTCTTGACTGCTGAGCTACTGAGCTTGTTTCTCAAATAACTGAGTTCACCAAAAAAAGGAAGGAAAACATGATGGGAGAGTTATTTTCATTTACAGTTAAACATCAATAATACATTGTTTAGGATTATGCTGCCACCTACAGGACGTTTTAGGAACGTCCAAAGAGCAGTGGTAAACTGTGATGATGCCAGAGCGCGAGTTCGAACCCCACAAGAGACACGGACATTAAAGTGATGATCCAACTTGCAATAAGTGCAGATGTGTGGATAAATAATGTTGAAAAGATGATATGGTGTATTTTCCCCCTTTTTCTCTCCTCTTCTCCCCCCCCCCCCCCCCCCCCCCCCCCCCCCCCCCCCCCCCCCTTCCTCTTTTTTTTCTTTTTTTTTTTCTGGTTGCAGGCCAACCAGATGTTTCCTTCATCACACCACAGTGAATTACAGGAAACAGGATGTGAGGAGGTCTGATCAGTTTCATATGAAGACTGAATAAAAAGAACTGGACAAACCCAGTTTCTCACACAGGTTTTCTGAAGACGTCTTTAGAAGCAGTTTCTACAGGAACTGACACAGTTAACTAATTTAACTGTGTAACTGTTTATGTGACTAAACTTGGACTTGAAGAACTTTTCACTGAGTAAACTGGCTATCACAGAAACGTTGAGCTGAATTAAGTGGTCAGTTTGACAGCCCCAGTCATTGCTAACTTGTTTCAGTCAGCTCTGCTTCACCCACCTTCCCATGTAGAGCGGTTCCACTGGCCCCAGATCTGCTCACATGCATTGGTTGGATCGTCATCCACTGGTAGATCTCAGGATTGGAGCGCTCTGCAGCGTTATAGTGAACCTTTTCATGTCGGCCACCCGTGGCATAAAAGTAGCCACTGAGCTCTGCAACACTCAGAAAGCAGCGGGCCCTGTTCATGGACGCCATGTTCTGCCGCATGAAGGTGATGAAGCTGAACCTCTGGGTGGTTTTTAAGGTGCCTTCCTGGTTGCAGTCACCCACTAAATATGGAAAACCATCGCTGTGGTGAGCCGTGAAATATCAGCCCTCAGACTGGCCCAGCAGTTTAAGGCTTTTGGCTGCAGTGGTGCCGTGTTTTCCTCCAGTGACCAGTAAAATGACAGGAGGCAGACGAGGGCGGCTCAACGGGTTGCTGCAGAGAAGATCTAGATGTTTCTTTTTGTGGTCATCTATGAATGCAGCCATCACTGAGGATGGAGGAGGATTCAGGGAGGTCCTTCATCATGAGACTGTTCATCACACCATTCCTTAAGCAGTCAGCAAGTCTAGTCGCACCTGGACAACAAAAGTCTGCATTTAGAAATGTACTAACCCACTGATGCCTGTCCAATATGTCTGCAGCTGAAGTCAGGCTGTGATTAACTCCAAAACCAACACAACCAACTGAATATGAATGTGAGCACAGCTGACTTGCTGTTTAGTTACCTTGGGCAGCAGCATCAGGAGTTGACCTGGTCTTTGGTCAGGCAGGTGGTCAGTCCACTGAAGAACAACCACAAACACCATATCCTCTTGTTTCATACTGAGCCGATCACTTTCCAAGAAAGCAGCCAGCAGGTGCTGTGAGAGATCCAGATCCTCCTACTGAAGTGGTCCAGGATGTCCAGGAATAGCTTGTTGTTAAATTCAGGGCAGTGGTAGAAGTCCACAAGCCTGTAGATCATCAGACAAAGCTGCTCCTCCAGGAAGGAGCAGCAAGCCTGCATCATCCCTGGGACCAAGAACTGGTCTGCAGCACCCATTACATCCATCACATGGTCTTCTGTCAGGAACAGAGCAGGTGTAGGCGTAGTTAGTGATGAGCTGCATCATCTCAGGTGACACTCCAGGAATAGTGGACTGCTTCTTTTGTGGATTCAGGTGTTATACCCCCCCCGACCTGGTTACAGATAAGCAGAAGTCAATAGATGGATTTAAAAAGGGCCTCTAGTTGAGTCTGTCAAGGCATCCACCATAAAAAACTACAGTGTAAAAACCATGAGCCTGTCTTCTCCACAGATACTTCTAATAACTGAGCGAACGACATCAGGACATTTAGTCACCAAAGTAGCAAAGCACACCAACATGCAGGAGAAACTCCAGTCCACACTAATGTTGATTTAGTTCATGACAACTATGATATCATCTACAGCCTTTTTTCCATGACAAAGATGAGACAATGACAAGAGAGCATCAACGTCAGTAACACTACTGTAAAGATTATCAGCACTAAATATCCAAAATGAAGATATAGACACACTTTTTAACTGAGAAAAATATACAAGAACAGTATATAACAATTCACTTACTCATATTGCCACTACAAAGGGCTACAAACAAACATGAAGCTCGCTACAGACTCAGAGCGGTCAAATGAACGACATCCGGGGTAGCCGAACGTACTGCGCCATCTACAGGCTCAAAAATGCAACTGCAAGTATATAATCCACACAGTTCCAACACATCTATATCTTTCTTAAATTTTGGTAGATATTGTTTTACAGGGTAGAGTTTGGGTATCAGTTTAAATGAGATTTCTTTAATTTTGTTAGTTAGGATAAAATGTTGTGGTAACACCCAAACTTTTTCCCGCTCAATATCACTCACAAAGTTGAGCGAATAAAAAGTGGCAGGTGGGACGGTAGTTAAGATATTTTGTACCATGGCCCTTATTTTGGAGTTCAGATGGTTGCCAGATGAAAAGGAAACATTACCAAGAGAAGACTGCAACACATCAGGAGGTTTGAATGATCTAGAAGAGCTGTAGGAGCACCTGAAGAATATGCACAAACCAGAAAGAATAGCATCAAATACCAGTGAAAATTCTCCAGGTGTTACTGGCACATTATATCTCTGGAGAAATTCAGAGTAATTATAGAGAAAACCATCTATTTTCAACAATTGACAAACCAAAACAATTCTGTGGTTAAACCATTTATCCAAAAATAGTGTTTTGTTTTTATAGATCATATTACAGTTGTTCCAAATGAAGCAACTATGTGGGGAGAAATTGTGTTTGTACATGAAAGTCCAAACCAAAAGAACCTGCTGATGGAACTGAGAAAGTTTCTGAGGTAATTTTAAAATGCTATAATTACAGAGCAGCAGGAAATTAAGGCCACCCCCATTTGAGAACACACGATGTGAAATAAAATTCCAAATTGATGTTGTTTTAAAGAAAAAAAAAGTACTTATTAACCCACTTTATCTTGAAAGTATTGTTAAGTGCACCAAATCAATACGATTTAATTTTGTCATAAGTGTTTAAACTGACAGCTTTTTGTATTTAGTGGGTTTTATTTTTCCACAAAAGGTTGTGTAATATTTTATCAATTAACGAAAAAAACGTTGATAATGCACGTTGATAAAAAGATTGAGTAGCATAGGTTAGACGAGAGATTCCTTCTGCTTTTGAAAGCAGAACTCTCCTTTTCAAAGTTAGGTCTCTCTGCAGCCAGAGATTAAGGACTTTCAGAGCATTACAGAAACAAGAACATCAAGAATCTGTCTTTGTGGCTGAAAACTAGTGATGGGTCGGTCGTGAACGAGAGCCGGAAAAGAGCCGGCTCTTTGAAGTGAACGACGGGAGCCAGCTCGTGAGCCAGAGCGATGTTTTTTTTTTAATTATTATTTTACATTGTCTTTTAAAGCCGCATTAGTAAACATGTGTGGCTGTGGCAACGTCTGTGTGACTACACTGAGCAGGAGGGAGGGAAGCAGAGTCAACAACACTCTGCTGGGGGGGTTACAGACCCACACAGGAGGCAGAGAGACGAGAGGATTTGACCAGTTCACCAAAGATGAGTGACAACAGGAAAAGGAGTAAAATTTGGACACATTTTAAAATGTTAGACTCCGTTAAGGCAAAGTGTACACTTTGTAAAATACAAATTCATATGGAGCAGGCTCCACAAACAACCTGCACAGGCATATTCAAACTAATCATCCAACAGTGCAATTAACAGAGTTGGAGAAAAGACCAGAAAGGGACTCTGAAGGTTTTTCACGGTAAATAGTTGCACATTTTAATTTATATTTTGTTGAGTGATGTTTAGTTGATTTTATTTTTTCACAAATTGAAATGGGTCTTTTTTTTATTTAGAATTTATTAATTTATATGTTAAGTTTATTAATAAATACATATAAATACAATACATATGTAATATTTTATGTTTTTTTAAGATTAGTTATTCATTTTACACATAATTTGGTAATAAATTAATTTAATTAACAAAAAATCTGAGGAGCCACTTGGGAGCCGAAAGAGCCAGAATGCCCATCACTACTGAAAACGTCTGAGACTGTTAACTAACACCTTAGTAACAGTAACCAAGGGGGGCGGAGCCTCATGTCCGCTCCAAGTTACCGTGAGATGTTGAAGTATCACGAGAGCATCGAGGCAGGAAGAAGATGGCGGTTTAGCGGGATAAAGAGCTGCTGGATTTCTGAGAAGATCAGCAGAACAATGGAGCAGAGAGAGAACCCGGAGCAGAACCAGGACCTGGAGCAGGACCAGGACCCGGAGCAGAACCAGGACCCGGAGCAGAACAAAGACCTGGAGCAGAACCAAGACCCGGACCAGAACCAGGACCCGGAGCAGGACCAGGACCCGGAGCAGAACACCTGGAAGTCCACCAACAGGACCAAAGCGGGCTCTTCCTCTGCTGGTCTAAAGGTTCGTGTACTTCACGCCAGCACTCTCTCATCAAACGACTGTCTTTAATATCTGATAATAAACGTAAATCCGTTGTGTATCCACGTGCAGCTTTTATTAGAAGCGTCCTCGTAACATCAGAACATCGGTAACATCCTTCACAAAGACTCTTTCTGAACACGTTTGGTTTTTACTCGTGTAACCGAGCGTTATATTGGCCTACATTCATGAAGTTGATAAAATCAAACCACGGAGGCTTTAGTTACCGGAACAAGACGTTAATACGACTTTACTTCAACTTCAAGCAAACACAATTGCAGCGCAGTAACACTTCCGCTCCACTCCTTCAAAATAAAACCACTGCATCTCCTGCTTAAGTGCTAAACCGGAAAAAAAAAAACAAAGAATATTACATTTAGATCAGAATTAACTTGGTATAACACAAAAATAGGTTACACTCGTGTTGAAACGTGACCGAGACACGAGTCTTTTTAAATATAAACTTTATTTATCACATGTACAGTTTACAGAACGGTAGATCTTCAATAAACAAGTATTCTAATGTGGAAAATTAACAAAGATGAATGAGTTTAACAACAAACAGAATAGTCATGACATCAGAGAAAATCAGTTACCAGGGGCAACAGGGGATTACATAAAAATACCAAAATGATTAAAATATTCACAGTTCTTATTGGCTTTTGATGAAGAGAGAACTGAACTGAGTCGATGTACTGCTGGACCTCACTGTGAAAAGCAGTAAAACGAGTTTTTCTATGGGTGAACTTAAATTTGTGAATGTGGAATTTGACCAAAAGAATGATGAGATGAATAATAAATGTTTCATTAGGCTTTGTCTTATTTCTGTTAGACAGCGAAGCCAAAAAGCACTTCCCTCCAAAACAACTGAAATTCTTTTTCCATGTTTCCAGCAATAAAATGACAAATATGGATCCAGAGGTTCTGGACAACAGGACAGAGCCAAAACAGATGAGGAACTGTTTGAACGCTCACAGAACAGAAAGTACATTTCACATCAATGTCTTTTCTGGATCTTTGAACAATATGATCACTGGACGGGTCATTAATTTAAAGGAGTTTATTGGTCAGCAGGTATGGGTTGGGTCAGAGCCAGAGCGTTTTCCAGTCAGTGTGTTCCACATCTTTATTCCAGTCTGGAAGCACATCTGTGATGACATGTGATTTCAACAGGGATCTAATCAGTTTGTTGGTCCCACCACTGTTGCAGGAGAAACACATCTGACCAGCTGAAGTGTCAGTCAGAGACAACAAGGGAGGCTGTCGGGTTTCCTCTCTAGGTTGAGCTCTAAATAGCATGCAGTTTTCATATCTAAGAAAGAGTGTCGTGTCATCCTCCAGTTGAGTGTCCATTTGAGATCAGCAAACATGTCCTGACCAGAGCATGTGAGCGGAGTGGAGCGGCGATAATTTCCGCTCCTCGCTCACAAAGGTTGTCACCGCTCCGCTCTTCCCTCAAAGTCGCAAAACGCCGCTCCACCAATAACCGCTCAGCGCTCCAGTAACACTGCACCCCGCTCCGCTCCAAAAATGTTTGCATGCATATAAAATGTACATGTTTACCTGAAGCCTCGGGCATACACTGTGCGATATTTTAAATCGTTTGAATCAGCTCTATCTCAAACTGCACGACTAGATCGCTGAGTTCAAAAGTTCGCAGCCCACGAGTAATGCTCTCACACTGTACGGCCCGATGCTCTGATGCGACTTGACTGCTTACACTATACGTTCATAACGCACCTAAGGGTGCGTTCGAAATGAGCCAGGCCTGCGCAGAATCGATCACCGGTGGGCGGCGCACAATGCAGATGCAGATGCACACGTTTCATGCAACAGGAGGATCACTTTTATTTTAACTTCAATCAGCGATCGAGGACACTTTATCTAAGAACGTGGTCTGTAAACTACATACAGGTGATCTAACAGGAAGTAAGTATCTCCTCCTGTATGTGCTGGAAACTGTCCGACTTGACTGCAGCTTTTTGTCTCCACCTCCTGCTGCGGCCGCCTGATCTCGTCTACTCGCCAGGCGAGCCGCAGTTCATCTCAAACGCACCTACTGCTTCTACTGTGAGATACCTTCACGAGGAGCGACCAGGATTTCAAACAAGTTTGATTTCCTTGCGAGCACACGACTTGTGATCGGGAGCTCGTCGGGAGGTGTTGATCTCTCGTCGTTACCCCACGTATACTGCACGAAGCACGAACCACGATAGGGTCGAAATTCGGCCCGATCCAAAAAAATACTCGCACGACTGGAAAATCGGCTCAAAACGAGCCGACAGTCGCACAGTGTATGCCCGGCCCGCAGAGCCGACAGCCGTTTTAAAGTCCAAAAAATAGATATTTACTGACAAGAAAAAAATAAGAAAATAATTTCACCTAATGGAATTAGCCGGTTTAATACACTTTTGTTTGTTATTAACCTTTCCTGAAACTATTTTTCATTCACTGTTCTCCTCCTATTGTTATACTTGAAGACTGTGATATGAGCGGTAACGGAGCGAAACTGGAGCGGGATGACGCCCCGCTCCACCCGAATCATCCTAGAAAAAAAACTCCCGCTCTGCGCTCCTTTCAAAATTCGTCCGCTCCGCTCCGCTCCGCTCCGCTCCTCGCTCGCTCACGCTCCGCTTTGCTCACATGCTCTGGTCCAGACAAGACAATACAATGCAGAAGTACAGCCTGCATACTGAAATGTACATTGAATACTTTCTCTGGTGATATTCTACAAGTTCTCAATAATTCGAAAAACGGCAAAATGCTCGATTTAAGAATTTTTTCTAGGTAACTTAGAGACTTAGTACCAACTTGAAACTTTGTATATAAACAGATATTGTCATTACCTTTCTGGTAGTATATTTAGTTTTTGAAATGTGAACCGCACAAAGCGAGTGAAATTTATTTTGGATGTTTGAAATTTATTTTAAAACAAACAGCAATGAACAGACACCTGAAACTGACCCTGTAAGGAGTGCATATACAGGACTAACAGCATAAAAAAAATCAGCTCTCTAGCTTGTACGGTTTCAAAGATACAGCCCCTCAAAAATGGTAATAATTTTAAAAGCGTTAGGAATGTCACGAAAATGGCCGTACGGGCACTTTTTCAAAAATTTATAAATCCAAAATTATTGCTAGTACCAGGCTAATATTGCACAAAGTTACTACATTATAGTCAAAGTTCATAAGAAAAAAATATCAAGCAAATCAGAGATGGTCATGCGGGAAGGTCCTGTTGAATTGAGGTGGAATGACTCAATACCGACTTTAACCTTGTTGACAGTAAGAGAGCCATTATTTTATAATCGTTGTTCAGTAGAACAGATCAGGCTCCAATTATCTAAAAGTAGCTTGTCCTTGTTTGATTGACACGTGTCTGGAAGTCTTGTTATGTGTCAAGAGTAGAGAGAGACCGATATGGGTTTTTCAGGACCGATACCGATACCGATTATTCGTAGTTAGAGGAGGCCGATAACCCATATTTGGAGCCAATATTCATTTGCAGTAAAAGTGTAAAAATTGGCGTACAAAAGTTGAATAATGCAAAGACTGAACTTCATTGAAATGCGTAAAGCATGTATGATGAGGGTGTGTGCATGAAGCGTAAAATGACTGATCTGAAGAATCTAGTGTGAGTGCGTTTGATTTAATTTAAACAGTTTCATTGGTCCACTGTGACCGGTTCGGTAATTTCATTCTGACGAGGATAAACGTACTGATGGCATGAGGCTAGCCCGTAGAAATCTACACATTAGCCACACCGTTGTATAGGCTGTAGGGATCGAAGTGTGAGAAAAAGTAACGGTTTACTGTCCGGAAAGTATGCTGTATTTTCCCCGTTGCTAATACATAGTCTGCAGAGCGTTTAGAGCCAGATCGACAAATTCTAATTTTAAGGTAAAAGCTAAGCAGCCTCCACCTTAGCGCTCCCTAAAACAAGTGAACTGAGTTTTTTATGCGCTCTCTTAATCACACACACATGCTTTTCTATCATGGACTGTTTCCATGTGGATATTATCAGCAGTCTTCTTTTAAATAATTCACAGACATGTTGGGACGTAACACGAGTTAGCAGAGCTGCCGCTAAGGTTTACTCTGCTCTTACGTTACTCTGCTGCTCACTGTAACGTTAGTAGTAGTTGTGGGATGCAGAGTACTGGGATGTTTATTACAATTTCAGAAGAGCTCTCTGCATTTACCTTTGACATGTGTTTTCTGTTCGGAGCTTCTCACACAACCTATGAAATCTGTTTTATTTTTTCTTTTATTATTTTTTTTATTTTTTGGTGTTTTTTGGTTTTTAATTTTTGAGAATTCCATTTTAAGCATTTTATGCAAATTTAACTCCAAGACAGTATATAAAGTAAACTGTAAACTACAATGTTTTCATACCTTTGAACATATTGTGTCCGACAAAATATTCGTTTTTTTTTTACAAACAAAATTCAAAAGTTCTTTTTACGTAATAAATAACTAAGAAAAAAATAACTCAAATAGGTAAAATCCATTTAAAGTGATAAAAAGAAAGAAATTGCAACAGCAGTAAACTAATTGCTTGTACCTGACATTTTTCAGGTATGTCATGACAAACTGTGTGTCTGATAACAGCAAAAACTATATTTACTATAGTTTAAGCAGATACTATGAAATCCAAAGCACTGAACTCTGGTTGTGTGTACGAGTGTGTTTGTTTTGTTTTTTTCTTTAGGTGTTCCAGCTATTACAGACATCACTATTTAAATAAATAATTGTCAGCCTCTTTGTGTTTAGCTCAGTGAGTGACTGTCGCCTTTTTACGTTTGTGCTTTTCACTCATTAAGTGATATTTCACTCTCTAAGACCACGGGGCAGACCAGGACATGCTGGAGAGATTATGGATCCGATCTTCCGCCAGATCTCCTAAATCTACTATTTAGGGATAGCAGGTAGCGTTACCGTAACCATTATGTGCGCCGCCGCGGGGCTTTAAGCCTGAAAAAAAAGGCGAGTTTACCTCGAAACAGCAGTTCAGTGCTTCAATATAAACTTGGCTCAACTACAGTTGTTATTTATTTGTGTATTTCTTGCTTTTCACTGTAGTTTTAACTGTTCCTTCTCTGCTCCAGCTCCTCTCACTGCCTGCAACACAGCTGAGGTGTGTGTTTGCTGAAACGCGCTTTATAGTAAAGTGTCTGATGGTGGACGTTTCACTTCCTATAAATTCTTCAACATAAAAGTCCAACATTATTAGTTTCATTGGAAGCTTTTATTTTGAAGCAGCAAACTCAGGTGTTGTTTTCATCGTCAGTACCTTAACAGGACGAGTCAAACCGAGATGAGCTGCGAGCGAACGTGAATAAACGGTAAAATAAAGCAGAACACACAGCGATACAGGAGAGAAACTAAACTTTAAACCACAGAAATCATTCATTGCATTTTTATGACGGTATTGAAACTGATACCGCTGCTATTTTTAAATACCGGAAGTACCGCCCAAGCCTACTCTGCATACACACTTGGTCAGGGGTAAGCCAGGTGCAAGAAATTACTTTGGCGGGTGGCAGCACAGGCCGACCTTGGAGGGTTTGGCGAGTGCTGCAGCTTTGTGCAGAATCATGGCAAATGAGCACATATTCTGGATATTATCCAATCAATCAATTAATTGAGCTTTGGGTACCCATTGGGGCATACATAGGTACATAAAACGTTAACGTAAGAGTTAGCTTTAGCTTAGCAAGCCACTGGACCAGTAAACAGGGTTACCTTGGGACCTGGGAGGAGCTGTGTGGTTGAATTATGTATGCCTCTGTTGAGCATAAACCAATCAGGGGGGTTGTGTATGTTATGATAATTATGTACGCCTCTGTAGATGTGCCTGAACCTATCAGGACTATGTGACTCTTTTTGTGAATTATGCATGGCCGACTGTATGTGAAACCAATCATGAATTGTTGTGTGACCAAACAGAAGTGTTGTGTAAAGTTTTGGAGAATTATGTACACTTCTGCAGATGTCTGTCAACCAATCAGGAGTTGTGGATTCTGAGGAAGACCGAACGAGGACTTTTTGGGGATGAGGCAGGCTAGTTGAGAGAGCATAAAAACTGAGGGGGGGAGACTTCTGGGTTCTTCAGTGGGCATCTTCTAAGAAACAGGACTGGCTTGGGACCGAGCGAGCTAACTAATCATCGAAGGGAAATATCCGAGGGATTAATTCTTCAAGAACAAAGAAGACGCAAGAACAGATTAACCATTTTTCCCACTTTTGAGGAATATAATTGGAGTTTTTTGGATTTTACCCTAGCTTACTGCTAGCAAGGAGAAGGGGCTGGATATTAGCGTTCCCAGGGCCTGACCGTGTGCTCTCTCTACCTAGCCTCAGCAGTAGGGATGTGTACCGAGAGCCGGTATTTTTTTGGTACCGGTTCCTAAATGGTCGGTACCATTATACCGCTAAAAATTCTGGACAAACGATACTGTTATCGGTATTTTTTTTTTTTTTTAAAAGAGAGTATACCCAGAGCAACATAACTGTCGCGTAATGATACTGCCGCTGTCGACAGGTTATGATGTAGCGCCCCGTTGTTTTCTCTAGCCAATAGGTCAATATGTAGGCTGCCATTGCTAAGCGATCGAAGGTATGGGCTCACTTTATCAAACGGAATGAAGCTTCGGCTCAATGCAATATATGCCAGAAAGTAGTTGCGTCCAAAGGGGGTAACACCAGCAACATCATGAACACTTGCAGTGTACTCGCAGTATAAAAATTAAGGAGTGCGGCGTGTTTGACTGCCTAAACAACACGGCTAAAGTAAGCAGCCCAGCTAACGCTAACAATGTCATGCCCTCCTTGGTGCAGGTAGACTGACACTACTTCGTCATCATCAAGTCAAGGTGAGATTATGAATCATTAAGTTGGTAGTTAATTTACTCAGGAAAATGCATTATCAATTTTAGCAATGTTACGTTAATCCTGTAGGAGGTATGTACTAAGCAGCAGCCACCACTTCTAGTTTGCCGATGCAGACAACCCCATTCACAATCGCCAAGCGACGTCAAATGAAGATGTCTGCAGAAAAAAACCAAGGAATGCCACAGGGCTGTTACTAAGTTTATTGTGAAGGATTGTGAACATGTAGGTAAGGGCTTTGGTCATCTGCCTAGTTTTTGTTTTTTCATTTCATCTATTATCTTCTGAGAAGCATTTGTAATTTTAAGTTAAGCTTCTATTCTGTTGAAGCATTATCACATTGACAGTTACCTTTAAGGCTGTATGTGCTGCCTGCTAGTTTTTTTTTTTTTCTTTTCATACCTCACACTGCACAAGAGGCAATCTGCACAATCTGCAATCTGGCCACTTGCTCACATCAAACCAGCCTGAATCAATGCAAATGAATGGAATTGGGATTACAAGCCACAGTTTACCCCTAACCAGTCTGGATCAATGCAAATGAATGGAAATGGAATTGGAAGCCATGGCCTGGATCAACATAGATGAACGGAGTTGCAAGCCATAGCTTTATTTTTAAGAGTAGAATTAAAGATTTATGTTTCAATGTTTAATCAATGAATGCTGTCGCTTAACCCTGCTAACCAATAAATACAAAATTATCATAAGACATCGTGGTGGACATTGAATCTGTCCTCACAATTGTAAAGAATGGGTGTACCTCTACATTAACAACATAAGGTTCTTAAAGGTTACTCTAGCCCAACATCGATCCTTGGGGCTTATTTTCCTAGCCACTAAACTTAACCTAGTCGATACCAAGAGCCCAGATCATAAGAGGAGAGCTGCAGTTAACAAATGTGACTGATGACGGTACCTTGAGCCATTTCCAACTATTCCTTTTAGGACAGTTATCAAGAGGAAGCAGGGTAGGCATTTCGACAGGATGCAGTGAGAACTACAAATTTGAGGAAATCTAGCAAGGACACCCGTCTAGAACGCAATTTCAGACCCTTTAAACAGAGCTGGCCTAGTGACAGCAATATATATCTCTCACTCTAAATATCTCTACAGCTCTATCTCTGTATCTCTCTCGAGATATTTGTCTCTTGATATCTATCTTGAAATCTATCTCAATGTTTGTCTTGCTGTATCTCTTATCTTGATATCTTGTGATCTATCTCAATATTTCCATCTCCATATCTCGCTCTTAATATCTCAATATCTCTCTCCATCTTGAAATCTCTCTCTCTTTTTTGATATCCTCCATCTTGTTATCTCAGTGTCTATCTCTCTATCATGATACATATCGGTTGCACAGATGCAGTTTCATTTGTATATGCAACCAAAACAGTTGCTCTTTCAAGCCCTCCCCATAAAGTGTCAAAGTGTGTCAGTATTTATGACTCAAGCACAATTTAGATCAAGCACTTCATTAGGGGTCATTCCACCTCAAATCAGCAGATTAGAAAAAAAATTCCCGCTTGACCATCTTTGATTTGCTTGATATTTTTTTCTTATGAACTTTGAATATAATGTAGTAACTTTGTGCAATATTAGCCTGGTACTAGCAATAACTTCGGATTTATAAATTTTTGAAAAAGTGCCCGTACGGCCATTTTCGTGACATTCCTAAATTATTACCATTTTGAGGGGGCTGTATCTTTGAAACCGTACAGGCTAGAGAGCTGATTTTTTTTATGCTGTTAGTCCTGTATGTGCACTCTGTATGGGGTCAGTTTCAGGTGTCTATTCATTGCTGTTTGTTTTAAAATAAATTTCAAACATCCAAAATAAATTTCACTCGCTTTGTGCGGTTCACATTTCAAGTCCCCATTTGGACCCCTTGTAATAGTAGCTGAGACTTACTTTTTTTGTTGAACAATCTCCTTCTCTTATAGAATAAAAATACATAAAGAATTGCAGAAAACAATTGTATTTTAGTTCTCATATGACCCAGCAAAAAACGAACTTTGCATTTTATTGTCGATATTAAATTGGCAATTGACAAAATATGACAAGATGTACCAAAACAGTAAATATATACTACCAGAAAGGTGATGACAATATCTGTTTATATACAAAGTTTCAAGTTGGTACTAAGTCTCTAAGTACTAGAAAAAATTCTTAAATCGAGCATTTTTGCCGTTTTTCGAATTATGAGAACTTGTAGAAAAGCACCAGAGAAAGTTTTCAATGTACATTTCAGTATACAGGCTGTACTTCTGCATTGTATTGTCTTGTCTGGACATGTTTGCTGATCTCAAATGGACAAGGCCTTTCAAACAAAATAGTTTGCTGCATGTTTTATTCCTCCCTGTCCGTGCTGTGTGAAAGTTTGGTGAATGACTCAAGCAAAAGTGCTTTGTGATTTATACTAGATAAACATGATCAATTGTGTAGCAAAATTACCGTACTGGTAGTGCTATGCTGAATGGCCACAGCTGAGGTTTTAACATATTAATAAATGTGTAAATATAGAACTTTATAGTAACACAAGTGCCTTGGCCTTCAGTGCATGACATCATGCTTATGTCATCAGAAAATTCAGTGAGCTGCTCAGTTGATCAATAACCCATTGTAGACCAAGCTTCAAAATCGAATGCAGTGAATGTGAAATCTTTGAAGATGGCAGAGAACTTGGATACTTGTACAATTGTGAAAAAACTTTGTTCAGAACAGGATTGCCATTAAACTGGACTTTGTCCAAAGTCTGAAACGGTCAGTATAATTTTGGTTATTATTAGTGCCAGCTTGATGTTCATTCCTTTATTCATATAATTAAGTGATGCAGGAGTAGTGTACAATACCTATATATTATCATAATTATTTTCTTACAGTTCAAAGGAGTTGATCAATGTACAGGATTTATCTGAAAATGACTGAGAAATGCTGCTTCACAGGTGTGATGGATTTGATGGACTCCCATCAGAAGCAAACATCTGTCTGCATCACAAGAAAAAAATGGCCAGTTTTTGCACTTATTGTATTATTAACCAAATTTTTTTTTCTGCAATTCAATTTGTAACCCATAAAGTTGATTTGGAATGGTCTCTACAGCACTCCATGGAGACTTGCAGGTGAGCCTATGCTTGTACTTGGGTCTACAAAAAGAAGTGCTGCCGAGACCTTTTGAACTTGTCACTCTCGATTATTATCAACCATCACTTTCTGCAGCTAAATGTTTTCTCACTGATCCTCATTCCATATCAAGATTCCATATCAAGATATTTGCCATTTGTGAAATTTAAAGTTCTCCACACAAAACAAGCATATTCTTGAAATTTCCGAAAAACGGCAAAAATGCTCGACTTCAGAATTTTTTCTCTGTAACTTAGAGACTTAGTACCAACTTGAAACTTTGTATATAAACAGATATTGTCATCACCTTTCTGGTAGTATATTTAGTTTTTTGGTACATCTTGTCATATTTTGTTAATTGCCAATTGAATATCGACAATAAAATGCAAAGTTCGTTTTTGCTGGGTCATATGAAAACTAAAATACAATTGTTTCTGCAAATTCTTTATGTATTTTCATTCTATAAGAGAAGGAGATTGTTCAACAAAAAAAGTAAGTCTCAGCTACTATTACAAGGGCTCCAAATGGGGACTTGAAATGTGAACCGCACAAAGCGAGTGAAATTTATTTTGGATGTTTGAAATTTATTTTAAAACAAACAGCAATGAATAGACACCTGAAACTGACCCCATACAGAGTGCACATACAGGACTAACAGCATCAAAAAAATCAGCTCTCTAGCTTGACGGTTTCAAAGAACAGCCCCTCAAAAATGGTAAAATTTAGGAATGTCACGAAAATGGCCGACGGGCACTTTTTCAAAAATTTATAAATCCGAAGTTATTGCTAGTACCAGGCTAATATTGCACAAAGTTACTACATTATATTCAAAGTTCATAAGAAAAAATATCAAGCAAATCAGAGATGGTCATGCGGGAAGGTCCTGTTGAATTGAGGTGGAATGACCCTTAGATGAATGAGAGGAAGTCATCACATCAGCTTCTTTTCAAACATTGTTCCGCAGCATTCAGTAAATGTCCATTATTTATTACACTAATTATATTTTGTTGAATATTATTAAATAAACATTTTTGAAGTAAAACAGTTGATTTCATGTTGGCTGTACAAACCCAGCAGTGTTTCAGTTCACACTGTAGAGCTGAACTCATGTTGTTGTGATAATGTCTATGTCCTATTCAGGACCTTTTTGTGACCTCACAATTTGGTGTTTCTCTCTGTCTTTACAGAAACATCAAAGCAAAGAGAGATCCAAAGGTTACCATTGTGAACAGTGTGACAAAGTCCTCACCACTTTAGCAGGACTGAAGAAGCATCAGAGAATTCACAGTGGAGATAAACCTTACAGATGTGATCAGTGTGGAGCTGCTTTTCCCCAGATCAGACAATCTGAGGAAACACCAACGTATCCACACTGGAGATAAGCCTTACAGCTGTGATCAGTGTGGAGCGGCTTTTACCCAATTGGGTCACCTGAAGCAACACCAACATAGTCACACTGGAGATAAACCTTACATATGTGATCAGTGTGGGGTTGCTTTTACCAGGTCAGACAGTCTGAGGATACACCAACGTGTTCACACTGGACATAAACCTTACAGATGTGATCAGTGTGAGGCGGCTTTTACCCAATTGGGCCACCTGAAGGTACACCGACATAGTCACACTGGATATAAACCTTACAGATGTGATCAGTGTGAGGCAGCTTTTGTCACATCAAATGACTTAAAGAGACACCAACGTATTCACACTGGATATAAACCTCACAGATGTGATCAGTGTGGAGCTGCTTTTACAAGATCAAGTCATCTAAAGACGCACCAATTTATTCACACTGGAGATAAATCGTACAGCTGTGATCAGTGTGGGGCGGCTTTTACCCAGTCATATAATCTGGAGATACACCAATGTATCCACGCTGGACATAAACCTTACAGATGTGATCAGTGTGGAGCTGCTTTTATGCAGTCAAATAGTCTGAAGATACACCAACGTACTCACACCAGAGATAAACAGTAAATCTGTGATCAGTGTGGAGCTGCTTTTACTGTTCTGTTCACCTAAAGAGGCTCCAATTTCCACTTGGTGAAATAAATAGTTCTTGTCTGTAGATTGTGAGAGAGGTTTTCTCAGACCATTGTATCTCAGAAAGCATCAGCAGATTCAGCTGAACCCTCTTTTTAATTATGGGAGAAAGCTTGTAAACCTTCCAGCCTGTGTTCCTATGAAGATGCTCCTCTTGAGACTTGAGGTGACGCCTGGCATGGACGCCTTTTGCTGCTGCTCCGGGACTTATCTCTGCTACGCTGAACGCTGGACGCTCCAGTTTTGCCCCGGTTTCTGGTGATCTGCGGTCGGATGTCGACATACTGTCTGCAGGGGGCGGATCGGTCCTCTTGAGGCTGGTGGAGACCTGTCGCCGCGGACATGGACGGTGTCACTGGAGGCCGGTTCGGGAAAGCTAAGTAGCCCTGAACTGCTACTCACGGCAACCACCGCCACTGGATCCGGGCTGCAGCGTCACGGAGCCGGGACGGGAGCCCCCGACGTAGCAGCGGCGGCATGCTGCCCCCGTCCAGCAGTCTACACGCCGGATGGGTCAGCTGACCTGGCAGGGGCCATCTGGTGACCTGGTGGGGCCCAACACCGCCGGGGGAGACGACAACGGCCTGGTCCGGTCCGCGTGATGAACCGGGCTCTGGAACGGTCGGCTCCGTCGCTCACCGGACTGAATGGAGCTCGGTCTTCCCAGAAGAGATGGTCTGGTTCATCAGTTTCCTCCTCTGACCTGGAGATATCTCACTTGTCGTCATTACGGAGATATACTGGTTTTAACGGCTGTTACCACGGGACCTGGCATGAAAAGGAGCGGTGGACACTAGCAGCTCCCTTAGTACACCAGATTTTTCCTGGTGTACTGAAACTTGAATTTCCCCCTTGGGGGATTAATAAAGTATTTTGAATTGAACTGAATTGAATTGAATCAGCAGATTCAGCTGAACCCTTATTTTAATTACGGGAGAAAGCTTGTAAACCTACCAGCCTGTGTTCCTGTGAAGATGCTCCTCTTGAGGCTTGAGGTGAAAATGAGCAAATCCAGTGTATATTTAATTTGACAATATTTTTTTTACTTTGTTCATTACCATTTTGTTTTTATGATGATTAAATTGATCCAACTCTGACGATTGTACAACTTTCAGAACTAGGGATGCACGATAACTGTTTTTTAAAACTGATACCGATAACCGATAACTTTCAGCTCCTAAAGGCCTATACCGGTAACCGATATCGGTATGGTATGATTTTGGCTTGTGGTTCCATTTAAATTAATACCTTTAATTAAAGTAAATTAGGTTCAAGAGTTTTTCTTATATATTTTTTAATCTCATGGAAGCTTTGGATGAGAGGAATGAGGGAGAGGAAGGGGAGGAGAGACTCCTGCTGGCTTGCGCATGTTAGCATTAGCTTCCGCGATTTCAAAACTCCATGGAAGAGATTATGTTGTATGTGGCCGATCAGGTTTTACGTATTAAAGCTTGTGCTTCCCTCCTCGTAGAATTTGCTCGGAGGATTCATCACAAATAACCACCAAACTATCTTCTTCTGAAACTTTAACGAAGTTCCACGCCGCCATGTTTGTTGTGATCAGCACAATGCATGCTGCATTCAAGGTGTAACGTAAATTCCGACGTTTCCTCGTTTGCTAGTCGTTCTTTCAGCCTTTTCTATTTTTTCTTTTTTTAACCTGACGTCAATACTTAAGGGACACTTAATCAAAAAAAGACTCAAACACAAAACTTCCCAAAATCCCAAAGTTATTTAAACTGCTTTCCACACATTTATTTAGTTTTGGAGTGTTGAGATGAACTGAATCTCTCTGTTGATTACAACTCAATAAAATATGTCTCATAGGAAAAAAAGAGGGGTTTCTATTTGTGACTGCACTTATTTCTGCATTTTCCATCCACATGATTTCACTGACACAAGGATTCAGTTGGAGCAATGACATCACTGCTGGACATATTCAAGCTCATTTATTCTCCATAACTGTCAACAGAAATGAATGTGTGCTAAACTGTTGAGAGAAATGTGGATTCTGCTTGAAACTCTCAGCCAAATAAATAGTGGTAGTTTTTCAGGCGGCTGTTAATGACTGTTTTCTCATTAGCTCAGGGCTCAGATAGTGGCTGGTGGAGGTTTGTTGGTCTCCACCAATACTGAGACCAAAGCTATGCCCTAAAACAGGACTAGTGATTATCTGACAAATCTGACGCTTCACAGCTTCACAGGAGCAGGAAGGACACGAGACATTTGAAGAAAAGGGACAGAAATGTAGAAAAAGACCTCTGACAACATGAAGATGATCCTGGACATTTAGCTGATGACACTGCAGCTGATTCAGATCAAAGTGACAGATTTGGAACATGATGAGAAAATTTAGAGCAACATCAGTCAACTTCAAGAAGCATTCAGCTTTCACAAATGTAGACACACATCCTTAGTCAGGTTATAAGTCAGAAACAGGCTCAGGCTGCTGTTTTTGACTGAAATAAAATTCCAAATAGATGTTTTGATTAGTTTTTTTTAAAAGTACTTATTAACCCACTTTATCTTGAAAGTATTAAGTGTGCCAAAATCAATACAATTTAATTCTGTCATAAGTGTTTAAACTGACAGATTTTTGTAGATAGTGGGTTTTATTTTTCCACAAAAGGTTGTGTAATATTTTATCAATTAATTTACAAGTTGTGTTATTACCGTTTGAAAAAATAGGTTAGACGAGAGATTCCTTCTGCTTTTGAAAGCAGAACTCTCCCCTTCAAAGACAGGTCTCTCTGCAGCCAGAGATTAAGGACTTTTTTTTTTGTTTTCTTTCTATAATAGGACTGAAATTTTCAGAGCATTACAGAAACAAGAACATCAAGAATCTGTCTTTGTGGCTGAAAACGTCGGAGACTGTAAACTAACACCTCAGTAACAGTAACCAAGGGGGGCGGAGCCTCGTGTCCGCTCTAAGTTACCGTGAGATGTTGAAGTATCACGAGAGCATCGAGGCAGGAAGAAGATGGCGGTTTAGTCGAATAAAGAGCTGTTGGATTTCTGAGAAGATCACCTGAACAATGGAGCAGAACCAGGACCTGGAGCAGGACCAGGACCCGGAGCAGAACCAGGACCTGGAGCAGAACCAGGAAGCCTGGAGCAGGACCAGACCCGGAGCAGAACAAGACCCGGACCCGGAGCAGAACACCTGGAAGTCCACCAACAGGACCAAAGCGGGCTCTTCCTCTGCTGGTCTAAAGGTTCGTGTACTGCCGTCACGCCAGCACTCTCTCCTCAAACGACTGTCTTTAATATCTGATCATAAACGTAAATCCGCTGTGTACCCACGTGCAACTTTATTAGAAGCGTCCTCGTAACATCAGAACATCGGTAACATCCTTCACAAAGACTCTTTCTGAACACGTTTGGTTTTTACTCGTGTAACCGAGCGTTATATTGGCCTACATTCATGAAGTTAATAAAATAAAACCACGGAGGCTTTAGTCACCGGAACAAGACGTTAATACGTCTTTACTTCAACTTCAAGCAAACACAATTGCAGCGCAGTAACACTTCCGCTCCACTCCTTCAAAATAAAACCACTGCATCTCCTGCTTAAGTGCTAAACCGGAAGAAACATAGTGAATATTACATTTAGATCAGAATTAACTTGGTATAACACAAAAATAGGTTACACTCGTGTTGAAACGTGACCGAGACACGAGTCTTTTTAAATATAAACTTTATTTTATCACATGTACAGTTTACAGAACGGTAGATCTTCAATAAACAAGTATTCTAATGTGGAAAATTAACAAAGATGAATGAGTTTAACAACAAACAGAATAGTCATAACATTAGAGAAAATCAGTTACCAGGGGCAACAGGGGATTACATAAAAATACCAAAATGATTAAAATATTCACAGTTCTTATTGGCTTTTGATGAAGAGAGAACTGAACTGAGTCGATGTACTGCTGGACCTCACTGTGAAAAGCAGTAAAACGAGTTTTTCTATGGATGAGCTTACATTTGTGGATGTNGTAGCTTGAACGATCAAATATAGTACACGTATTAACTAGTAAAAAATGTTTACTAGATTTTCCTCACGATAGCCAGGGTGTCTATCACGCTGTGTTGAGAAAGCTAGCCCTCATGCACGCAAAGTTGGCAAGAATGCGCAACATAGCCCACACTCTGCACCGTACTCATTAGAGATGCGCGGTTGAACCGCGCACCCGCGGGCGGAGTGGATAATCCGCATATCGGGCAGATGACTCGTCAAAAAATAATACTTTAATTAAATTCGGGCGGGTTGCGGTTGAAGCACTCAAATAATAATAATAAGAAAAAATATTTTACATATTATTACAAAGGATGGCGGGTCGGTTCGGTTTTGAAAATTGGTGAAAAAACGTTCCTGCAAATTGATAGCGGGCGGATAGAGATTTTAAGAAGCGGTTGCGGGTTAAAATATACGTCATCCACGCATCTCTAGTACTCATAGCTTTCTTAATATTAGCAGCGTTGTCATGCAAAATTACGTGGACCCGTTGCTTGTTGATACCCCAGTTGTTTCGCATTTTCTCCATAATCTGTTTGATGCGCTCTGCTGTGTGGGATCCATGCAGGGTCGCACGGCGTAAAACAAAACTAGAGTCGACCCACTGAGCGGTGAGGCTTAAGAGGGACATCGGAGCCACAGACGAACTCCAGACGTCTGTGGTGAACGAAATGAAGGGTGTGTCTGATAACAAGACAAGAAGTTTGTCCTTAACCCTCTTGAAGCGCTGGCAGAGCTTATTATGTTAGTGGGTTTCCTGGAACCCCGTTTTGACATGCCTTTTTGCCACTATTTTATAGAGAAAGCTCTCACAATAAAATGTTGTGATCTGTTCATGCATTATATGCAGGTGAGAGATTTCTATTTCTGTGATAATAAGCTTGAAATATATAGCGGTGATCAAAATAGTGAGAATTAAATGTATATCCGATCCGAGATTGGGATTGGGATGGGATCCGAGATCAACTCTGAAACCACGTGATCGGGGGAAGCATAAAACCGGGAGTTTTGGGGGAAAATTGCGTTTTTCCTTGGGCCGTCTGAAGGAAGAAGTACCGGCTGGGACCAAGAGCTAACCACCGTCAAGGGATTATCCTGAGGATTAATTCTTCAAGGCCAGAACAGAGAAAGAAGATGCAAGAACTTGATTAACCAGTATTTCCCAAGTCCTGAGGGATAAATTTGGAGCCTTTTGGATTTTTCCCTAGCTCATTGCTAGCAAAGAGGAGGGGCCGGATGCCAGAGTTTCAGGAGCACCCACCCTGTCCTTGGAAGGACCGTGCCTCGACACCTCGCCTCAGCAGCCTCGGACAGAGCAATCTGGCCACTTGCTCACATCAAACCAGCCTGAATCAATGCAAATGAATGGAATTGGGATTACAAGCCACAGTTTACCCCTAACCAGTCTGGATCAATGCAAATGAATGGAAATGGAATTGGAAGCCATGGCCTGAATCAACATAGATGAATGGAGTTGCAAGCCATAGCTTTATTTTTAAGAGTAGAATTAGAGATTTATGTTTCAATGTTTAATCAATGAATGCTGTCGCTTAACCCTGCTAACCTGCTTTAATAAATACAAAATTATCATAAGACATCGTGGTGGACATTGAATCTGTCCTCACAATTGCAAAGATTGGGTGTACCTCTACATTAACAACATAAGGTTCTTAAAGGTTACTCTAGGCCAACATAGATCCTTGGGGCTTATTTTCCTAGCCACTAAACTTAACCTAGTCGATATCAAGAGCCCAGATAATAAGAGGAGAGCTGCAGTTAACAAATGTGACTGATGACGGTACCTTGAGCCATTTCCAACTATTCCTTTTAGGACAGTTATCAAGAGGAAGCAGGGTAGGCATTTCGACAGGATGCAGTGAGAACTAGGCGTGTCTCCCCGCCACCAGCTTAAACAAATTTGAGGAAATCTAGCAAGGACACCCGTCTAGAACGCAATTTCAGACCCTTTAAACAGAGCTGGCCTAGTGACAGCAATATATATCTCTCACTCTAAATATCTCTCCAGCTCTGTCTCTGTATCTCTCTCGAGATATTTGTCTCTTGATATCTATCTTGAAATCTATCTCAATGCTTGTCTTGCTGTAGCTCTTATCTTGATATCTTGTGATCTATCTCAATATTTCCATCTCCATATCTCGCTCTTAATATCTCAATATCTCTCTCCATCTTGAAATCTCTCTCTCTCTTTTTTGATATCCTCCATCTTGTTATCTCAGTGTCTATCTCTCTATCATGATACATATCGGTTGCACAGATGCAGTTTCATTTGTATATGCAACCAAAACAGTTGCTCTTTCAAGCCCTCCCCATAAAGTGTCAAAGTGTGTCAGTATTTATGACTCAAGCACAATTTAGATCAAGCACTTCATTAGATGAATGAGAGGAAGTCATCACATCAGCTTCTTTTCAAACATTGTTTCCGCAGCATTCAGTAAATGTCCATTATTTATTACACTAATTATATTTTGTTGAATATTAAATAAATTTTTGAAGTAAAACAGTTGATTTCATGTTGGCTGTACAAACCCAGCAGTGTTTCAGTTCACACTGTAGAGCTGAACTCATGTTGTTGTTATATTGTCTATGTTCTATTCAGGACCTTTTTGTGACCTCACAATTTGGTGTTTCTCTGTCTTTACAGAAACATCAAAGCAAAAAGAGATCCAAAGGTTACCGTTGTGAGCAGTGTGACAAAGTCCTCACCACTTTAGCAGGACTGAAGAAGCATCAGAGAATTCACAGTGGAGATAAACCTTACAGATGTGATCAGTGTGGAGCTGCTTTCCCCAGATCAGACAATCTGAGGAAACACCAACGTATCCACACTGGAGATAAGCCTCACAGCTGTGATCAGTGTGGAGCGGCTTTTACCCAATTGGGTCACCTGAAGCAACACCAACATAGTCACACTGGAGATAAACCTTACATATGTGATCAGTGTGGGGTTGCTTTTACCAGGTCAGACAGTCTGAGGATACACCAACGTATTCACACTGGACATAAACCTTACAGATGTGATCAGTGTGAGGCGGCTTTTACCCAATTGGGCCACCTGAAGGTACACCGACATAGTCACACTGGATATAAACCTTACAGATGTGATCAGTGTGAGGCAGCTTTTGTCACATCAAATGACTTAAAAAGACACCAACGTATTCACACTGGATATAAACCTCACAGATGTGATCAGTGTGGAGCTGCTTTTACAAGATCAAGTCATCTAAAGACGCACCAATTTATTCACACTGGAGATAAATCGTACAGCTGTGATCAGTGTGGGGCGGCTTTTACCCAGTCATATAATCTGGAGATACACCAATGTATCTACACTGGACATAAACCTTACAGATGTGATCAGTGTGGAGCTGCTTTTATGCAGTCAAATAGTCTGAAGATACACCAGCGTATTCACACCAGAGATAAACAGTAAATCTGTTATCAGTGTGGAGCTGCTTTTACTGTTCTGTTCACCTAAAGAGGCTCCAATTTCCACTTGGTGAAATAAATAGTTCTTGTCTGTAGATTGTGAGAGATGTTTTCTCAGACCATTGTATCTCAGAAAGCATCAGCAGATTCAGCTGAACCCTCTTTTTAATTATGGGAGAAAGCTTGTAAACCTTCCAGCCTGTGTTCCTATGAAGATGCTCCTCTTGAGACTTGAGGTGACGCCTGGCATGGACGCCTTTCGCTGCTGCTCCGGGACTTATCTCTGCTACGCTGAACGCTGGACGCTCCAGTTTGTGCCCCGGTTTCTGGTGATCTGCGGTCGGATGTCGACATACTGTCTGCAGGGGGCGGATCGGTCCTCTTGAGGCTGGTGGAGACCTGTCGCCGCGGACATGGACGGTGTCACTGGAGGCCGGTTCGGGAAAGCTAAGTAGCCCTGAACTGCTACTCATGGCAACCACCGCCACTGGATCCGGGCTGCAGCGTCACGGAGCCGGGACGGGAGCCCCCGACGTAGCAGCGGCGGCATGCTGCCCCCGTCCAGCAGTCTACACGCCGGATGGGTCAGCTGACCTGGCAGGGGCCGTCTGGTGACCTGGTGGGGCCCAACACCGCCGGGGGAGACGACAACGACCTGGTCCGGTCCGCGTGATGAACCGGGCTCTGGAACGGTCGGCTCCGTCGCTCACCGGACTGAATGGAGCTCGGTCTTCCCAGAGGAGACGGTCTGGTTCATCGGTGTTTCCTCCTCTGACCTGGAGATATCTCACTTGTCATCATTACGGAGATATACTGGTTTTAACGGCTGTTACCTGGAGTTAGCACTCGGACCACGGGACCTGGCATGAAAAGGAGCGGTGGACACTAGCAGCTCCCTTAGTACACCAGATTTTTCCTGGTGTACTGAAACTTGAATTTCCCCCTTGGGGGATTAATAAAGTATTTTGAATTGAACTGAATTGAATTGAATCAGCAGATTCAGCTGAACCCTTATTTTAATAATGGGAGAAAGCTTGTAAACCTTCCAGCCTGTGTTCCTGTGAAGATGCTCCTCTTGAGGCTTGAGGTGAAAATGAGCAAATCCAGTGTATATTTAATTTGACAATATTTTTTTGACTTTGTTCATTGCCATTTTGTTTTTATGATGATTAAATTGATCCAACTCTGACGGTTGTACAACTTTCAGAACTAGGGATGCACGATAATTGTTTTTTAAAACTGATACCAATAACTTTCAGCTCCTAAAGGCCGATACCGGTAACCGATAACACACACATATACCTAAGATCATTACATCAATACTATGAACAAAATCAAAAATAGTTTTGACTTTTTAAATGAACAGATTTATTTTTTCCACTGAAAAACTATTGGCAAGCCTCTCAAACATTTTCTCAAAGCTATCAAACAAACCTATTCACATTAACTTAAATAAGGTTCATTACTGAATGATATAAAAAAAAATAAAATAAAGGCTCCTTGAACTGATGGAAATACATGCATCAAAATTACAAACTGAAAAAGATTAACATTTAAATGATTTTGGCTTGTGGTTCCATTTTAAATTAATACCTTTAATTAAAGTAAATTAGGTTCAAGAGTTTTTCTTATATATTTTTTAATCTCATGGAAGCTTTAGATGAGAGGAATGAGGGAGAGGAAGGGGAGGAGAGACTCCTGCTGGCTTGCGCACGTTAGCATTAGCTTCCGTTAGCGCGATTTCAAAACTCCATGGAAGAGATTGTGTTGTATGTGGCCGATCAGGTTTTACGTATTAAAGCTTGTGCTTCTCTCCTCGTAGAATTTGCTCGGAGGATTCATCACAAATAACCACCAAACTATCTTCTTCTGAAACTTTAACGAAGTTCCACGCCGCCATGTTTGTTGTGATCAGCACAATGCAGGCTGCATTCAAGGTGTAACGTAAATTCCGACGTTTCCTCGTTTGCTAGTCGTTCTTTCAGCCTTTTCTATTTTTTCTTTTTTTAACCTGACGTCAATACTTAAGGGACACTTAATCAAAAAAAGACTCAAACACAAAACTTCCCAAAATCCCAAAGTTATCTAAACTGCTTTCCACACATTTATTTAGTTTTGGAGTGTTGAGATGAACTGAATCTCTCTGTTGATCACAACTCAATAAAATATGTCTCATAGGAAAAAAAAGAGGGGTTTCTATTTGTTACTGCACTTATTTCTGCATTTTCCATCCACATGATTTCACTGAGCTGTAGTTAACACAAGGATTCAGTTGGAGCAATGACATCACTGCTGGACATATTCAAGCTCATTTATTCTCCATAACTGTCAACAGAAATGAATGTGTGCTAAACTGTTGAGAGAAATGTGGATTCTGCTTGAAACTCTCAGCCAAATAAATAGTGGTAGTTTTTCAGGCGGCTGTTAACGACTGTTTTCTCTTCTCATTAGCTCAGAGCTCAGATAGTGGCTGGTGGTGGTGGAGGTTTGTTGGTCTCCACCAATACTGAGACCAAAGCTACGCCCTAAAACAGGACTAGTGATTATCTGACAAATCTGACGCTTCACAGCTTCACAGGAGCAGGAAGGACACGAGACATTTGAAGAAAAGGGACAGAAATGTAGAAAAAGACCTCTGACAACATGAAGATGATCCTGGACATTTAGCTGATGACACTGCAGCTGGTTCAGATCAAAGTGACAGATTTGGAACATGATGAGAACCATTTAGAGCAACATCAATCAACTTCAAGAAGCATTCAGCTTTCACAAATGTAGTCACACATCCTTAGTCAGGTTTGAAGTCACAAACAGGCTCAGGCTGCTGTTTTGACTGAAATAAAATTCCAAATAGATGTTTTGATTTGTTTTTTTAAAGTACTTATTAACCCACTTTATCTTGAAAGTATTAAGTGTGCCAAAATCAATACAATTTAAGTTTGTCATAAGTGTTTAAACTGACAGATTTTTGTAGATAGTGGGTTTTATTTTTCCACAAAAGGTTGTGTAATATTTTATCAATTAATTTACAAGTTGTGTTATTAACGTTTGAAAAAACGTTGATACTGCACATTGATAAAAAGACTGAGCAGCATAGGGTTAGACGAGAGATTCCTTCTGCTTTTGAAAGCAGAACTCTCCCCTTCAAAGACAGGTCTCTCTGCAGCCAGAGATTAAGGACTTTTTTTTTGTTTTCTTTCTATAATAGGACTGAAATTTTCAGAGCATTACAGAAACAAGAACATCAAGAATCTGTCTATGTGGCTGAAAACGTCTGAGACTGTAAACTAACACCTTAGTAACAGTAACCAAGGGGCGCGGAGCCTCGTGTCCGCTCTAAGTTACCGTGAGATGTTGAAGTATCACGAGAGCATCGAGGCAGAAAGAAGATGGCGGTTTAGTCGAATAAAGAGCTGCTGGATTTCTGAGAAGATCAGCAGAACAATGGACCAGAACCAGGACCTGGAGCAGAACCAGGACCTGGAGCAGAACCAGGACCCGGAGCAGAACCAGGACCCGGAGCAGAACCAGGACCCGGAGCAGAACCAAGACCTGGAGCAGAACCAGGACCTGGAGCAGGACCAGGACCCGGAGCAGAACCAAGACCCGGAGCAGAACCAGGACCCGGAGCAGAACACCTGGAAGTCCACCAACAGGACCAAAGCGGGCTCTTCCTCTGCTGGTCTAAAGGTTCGTGTACTGCCGTCACGCCAGCACTCTCTCCTCAAACGACTGTCTTTAATATCTGATAATAAACGTAAATCCGCTGTGTACCCACGTGCAACTTTATTAGAAGCGTCCTCGTAACATCAGAACATCGGTAACATCCTTCACAAAGACTCTTTCTGAACACGTTTGGTTTTTACTCGTGTAACCGAGCGTTTTATTGGCCTACATTCATGAAGTTGATAAAATAAAACCACGGAGGCTTTAGTTACCGGAACAAGACGTTAATACGTCTTTACTTCAACTTCAAGAAAACACAATTGCAGCGCAGTAACACTTCCGCTCCACTCCTTCAAAATAAAACCACTGCATCTCCTGCTTAAGTGCTAAACCGGAAAAAACATAAAATATTACATTTAGATCAGAATTAACTTGGTATAACACAAAAATAGGTTACACTCGTGTTGAAACGTGACCGAGACACGAGTCTTTTTAAATATAAACTTTATTTATCACATGTACAGTTTACAGAACGGTAGATCTTCAATAAACAAGTATTCTAATGTGGAAAATTAACAAAGATGAATGAGTTTAACAACAAACAGAATAGTCATAACATTAGAGAAAATCAGTTACCAGGGGCAACAGGAGATTACATAAAAATACCAAAATGATTAAAATATTCACAGTTCTTATTGGCTTTTGATGAAGAGAGAACTGAACTGAGTCGATGTACTGCTGGACCTCACTGTGAAAAGCAGTAAAATTAGTTTTTCTATGGGTGAACTTACATTTGTGGATGTGGAATTTGACCAAAAGAATGATGAGATGAATAATAAATGTTTTATTAGGCTTTGTCTTATTTCTGTTAGTCAGCGAGGCCAAAAAGCACTTCCCTCCAAAACAACTGAAATTCTTTTTCCATGTTTCCAGCAATAAAATGACAAATATGGATCCAAAGGTTCTGGACAACAGGACAGAGCCAAAACAGATGAGGAACTGTTTGAACGCTCACAGAACAGAAAGTCCATTTTACATGAATGTCTTTTCTGGATCTTTGAACAATATGATCACTGGACGGGTCATTAATTTAAAAGAGTTTATTGGTCAGCAGGTATGGGTTGGGTCAGAGCCAGAGCGTTTTCCAGTCAGTCAGTGCGATTACATGGGAAGTTTAATTCCTCTTTAACTCAAAATTAAAGTTAAATCCGATTTAAAATGATTAAAAATTATCATGTTAACACCTAATTCTGAATGAAAATGTCCATTCTGAATTAAACTTAATTCCGAAGTAAGTGTCTGGTTTATTCTGATTTTAAATGCGAATAGAATAATTCCGCGGTCATGTATACACTCATTCCGCTTTAAATGAATTCCGGTCTTTCTGCGCATGCTTGTTCCCTTGCCTATATTCTGCGCTGGGCTTGTTTTCGAAACAAAGTTTTAAGATGACAGCACGCAGTAAACGGTGGTCAAGAGCTGAGATGATTTATTTAATAAATAGCTTGGAGGAACTGGAAATAATTAAAAGATTCACTGCTGTCTGGCATTGCTATCTGGATGCGGCAGTGGGCTGAGGTAGAGCAGTCGTTCAACTGACCGGTTTCTATTAGGGGTGCACGATAACTATTGACCCGATAACTATCGGGCTGATAACAGGAAATTATGACATCATCCCGATAGGTCCGATATCACGACGAACAGCCCCGATAACATATATTTCTGTCAACACGGCAGTGCCTCGCTCCCTCTGAGCCTTGAATGACTGGTGTTCTGAACTGTTGTGAATGTTATGTTCAAGTAACGTCGGCATAATCAGAAAAACAAATACTCAATAATAGAGGTGTCCCGATCCGATATTCGTATCGGATCGGCAAGCCCTAAAAATGCCGATCCAGACTCCCGATCCAGTTTTTTTGCAAAGTCCGTTCCGGGTTTTCCAGCGCACCACGCAGCGCATTATTCAGATAACCCATTCCAGGTCTTGCTCTGTGTTTCCCTAATATCCGGTCCGCATTTTCCAGCACACCTTCAGCACACGAGCTGTTGCCAACTCTCCAATGAGAAAAGTCGCTAGAGGCTGTCCCGGAAGTCGCTAGAAGTCGCTAGAAGTCGCTAGATGCGACGGACGGACACAGACGGACGGACGGACTATCAGACGGGGGGGTGGTGGAGAGGAGCTCGAGTTGTCTCGCGCGGGGGGCGGGGTGTTTGGTTTGTGGCTGTGCACTGTGCCCGACAGAGAGAGAGAGAAAGAGAGAGAAGCGCGGCTCGCGAGGCAGACAGCAGCCATCAGCGGCCAAGTGATGGCTTCAAACCTAGCGGTTTGAGTGCCAGTGAGTCGCTAAATCACCAGAAAAAGTCGCTAGATTTGTCGCTAGTTGCTTTTTACAAATTAAGTCGCCAGGGGGGTCTGGAAAGTTGCTAGATATAGCGACAAAGTCGCTAAGTTGGCAACACTGCTCTCTCTCTGTCGGGCACAGTGCACAGCCACAAACACCCCGCCCCCCGCGCGAGACAACTCGAGCTCCTCTCCACCCCCCCCCCCCCCCCACCCCCCCGTTTGGGACGTTTGGGAATCGTGACAAACTGCCACTGAACAGTGTCAAAGCACAGGTACTAATGCTGTCAATAGACGGTTAAACTCAGGTTGTGTTTGCTTAATACAATTAACAATATTATCTGCACTTATGGCTTGTAAAGCCGTGGTTTACTGATGCCATTTCTGTTTGTTATTTATCATTTTGTCTATTTTGTGTTGATTTGTTGAATAAATAGGTCCGTTTCTCTTTACCAACCAATGTGTATTATTCAAATGCACCTAATTCAGCTGGCTAGTTATTATCAGGAGACAACCCCTATTCAGCATGAGTCTGACAACAAAGTAAGTTGGTTAAATGACTTAAAACTTTATTACATGCTCAGATAGGCCGGTATCGGTATCGGCAGATATCAGTATCGGATCGGAAGTACAAATAAATATCGGTATAGTTCAAAATGCTGGATCGGGACATCTCTACTCAATAAGGAAAATCAAGAATACCCCCTCATGCCAGAAAACAACTCGTTAACTCGGTCACAATTTTGGTTGTTGCTGACTTGAATTAATATTCGCAGTATTTCCCCTCATGTTACACATAAAATTAAAAAAAAAATAGCAAAGGCTGAAAGAACGACTAGCAAACGAGGGAACGTCGGAATTTACGTTACACCTTGAATGCAGCATGCATTGTGCTGATCACAACAAATATGGCGTCGCGGAACTTCGTTAAAGTTTCAGAAGAAGATAGTTTGGTGGTTATTTGTGACGAATCCTCTTAGTGAATTCTACGAGGAGGGAAGCACAAGCTTTAATACGTCAAACCTGATCAGCCACCTACAACATAACAATCGCTTCCATGGAGCAGGACAAATATCTCAGGGTCATCTAAAATATCTAAGACCAGTCTAATATTATTGGTTATGTGCCTTTTATTCATGAAACCTGATTGTGTTTCTTCTATGATGGAGTCCAATACCGACTTTAACCTTGTTGACAGTTAGAGAGCCATTATTTTATAATCGTTGTTCAGTAGACAGATCAGGCTCCAATTATCTAAAAGTAGCTTGTCCTTGTTTGATTGACACGCGTCTGGAAGTCTTGTCATGTGTCGAGAGTAAGTCATGGACAGATGTAACGGAGAGAATCTGGTCATTTCTCAAAATAAAACATAATTTATACTCAGATAAAAAAATCAAACAGTAATAATGGAAGTTATTTATTTTTTTCTCTGCTGCTCGGTACCAAATGGCCCAAGGACCAGGGGTTGGGGACCCGTTTGACTAGATATCAACAAGTTTGTACTGAATCACGTGGCATTTTTAATATCGGAGTGTGTACCAGTCCAGACCTCTGCAGCAATAGTGGTCTTTGTTTGGGTTTCTGTTCCCGGAGGGAGGGGCTGCTGGTGGGGACATAGCTATGGCAAGCCAAACGGGTCAAAAATTGCTGCCTTAACAGAAAACTCCAAGAATTGCGTTTGGAAAGCAAAACAGCCCCGATACCATATTTAGCATTTATATTTGTCTGTTATTGTTTGGATCGCTCTGTAATTCCTCCACAAACCTCTAGATGGCAGTGTGGGTTCTTTGCTGCAGCACTGTAGCTCACAGTGCTGAGTTTCCTTTTGTTTACATCCATTATGTCCAACCTGAATTCTGGAAAAGTTGAGCCTGTTTTTTTAAATTGAACAAGATGAAAACTAAAAGACTTTCAAAACACATGAGCCAATGATTTATTCACAACAGAACATAGTTTACATAACAAATGTTTAAACAGAAGTTTTACATTTGTATTCACTAAATGAGCTAAATGAGCTGCTTCAAGTTTGTTGACAAATCCCAGCATATGGTTTCACCTACAAAGAAGAAGTTGTGTGACTGATCGATCTGACTCAGACCTATGGAAAACTCTTGGACCCATGCTCTAACTCCAAGAAAGAGTCCAGCATTTTCACTTGAAGGCAGTGGCGTGCACAGACATTTTGGGGGACAGGTGCTCAGTGAAAAATAAGGGCACACATGTGGCGTGTGGAACTGCTGGCTGCCTTATATAAACATATTCTATTCTCTCAGAGAGTAGAATATGTTTATTTTAGTAAGACTATTAGGTGACAAGAGTCAATGCATTACAATGCTAAGACTCACTACACCAGGCTGTAACTGCCATGGCCTAACTTCAGTTTCCTACTACAGAGCTGTGTTCTGCAGACACATTTTAATAGGGTATATATTTATCATTGTCAAAGTTTTAACAATAGCCTATTAATGTAAATACAAAATTACTGCAAGTGTTGTAACTGGGGATGCACGATAACTGTTTTTTAAAACAGATACCGATAACCGAAAACTTTCAGCTCCTGAAGGCCGATACTGATAACCAATAACACACACATATACCTAAGATCATTACACCAATACTTTAAACAAAACCAAAAACAGTTTTGACTCTTTAAATGAACAGATATTTATTTTTTCTAATGAAAAACTTGGCAAGCCTCTCAGACATTTTCGTAAAGCTATCAAACAAACCTATTTAATATCTCACATTAATTTAAATAAGGTGTATTACTTGCTGATATAAAAAATAAAGGCTCCTTGAACTGATGGAAATACGTTCATCAGAATTACAAACTGAAAAAATGCATTCCTCAATGACAATAAAAAAATAATGCACAGTGCATAATGTACTGACAGAAGTTAGACTTGTATATGTAAATAAACTGTAAAAGTGCACTCCATAGTAACAAAAAAAAATAATTTTAAAGGGCTCTATTAAAATGATTGTCTTTTAATTAAAGTAAATGAGGTTCAGTAGTTTTGGGTTTTTTTTTAATCTCATGGAAGCTTTAGTAGAGCCCTATGGAATCCGCAATCACGGAATCGCGGACGGAATCGCGGAATTGGAGATTAAAAATGGAATTCACTTAAAATAAGCAATATAACAGAACTGAATGGCAATTTACGTAAAAGTTTGTTTTTTTTTTTTCTCCCGGACTAAAAGGAACTTTTCTTTCGAGAAAATGTTCCAAGAGGGTTCACGAAGAGGTGGGACACTCTAGCTTCTCTGCCCCCGCTTTCCTCATCATAAAAAAAAAAAAAAAAAAAAAAAACATGTCGAAGCGGCACCCGAGAAACCGGCGAAGAAGCAAAGGAACTAGCGGTTTACTCTCAGGTACAGGGCAGAGCAGTTTATCCGAGATTATTATGTGTCTGGCGATTCAAAATTCTGCAAATTTTGCCAGCACACAATTGAATAGACACAAAAATATACGTACAAGGATCAGTTCCATCCATCCATTCGCTCCCGCTTGGTTCGTAGTCGGCTCGCAGGGGGCAGCAGCTTCAGCAGTGGGGCCCAGACCTCCCTCCCCCCGGCCGCTTCCACCAGACCAGCTGAGAGATATAATCTCTCCAGCAGGTCCTGGTCTGCCCCGTGGTCTTCCAACGAGGATCAATGAATAAGTGAAAAGCACAAACGTAAAAAGGCGAGAGTCACTCACAGCTAAACAAAAAGAGGCTGATAATTATTTATTTAAACGGCTGTCTGTAATAGATGGAACACCTAAAGAAAAAAAAAAAAAACACCCGGGCACACACTCACACACACAACCAGTGTTCAGTGTTCAGTGCTTTGGATTTCATAGCATCTACATCAGCTGTAGTAAATATAGTTTTTTCTGTTATCGGACACATAGTTTGTCATGACTTACCTGAAAAATATCATGTACGTTATGACCAGTGTTTCCGCTAGAAAAAATTGGCACCGGACAATGTGACCGGCAGGTTTTCAATTTACCGGACAAATGTTTGAAATTCCGGTCACATAGGCTATATGAATTTATTGAGGTTAAAAATAAATCATATGCAGTAGTACGATATCAATGCAAGTCATTTAATAGTGTTTTTATTGAAAAACAGGCTATTTCAAATAAAATAAGTCCCGTCAATTGACTCACGAGCGTAACTTAAAAAAAAAAAAAAAAAAATATTGCAGAAGCTCGCGCTCTTCTGACTCCGCTGCGCTGTTTTAATGCGGTTCTGCAGAGAGAAACCTCTCTCTGCTGGCACACTGGAGACAGGGATCAGCAGGCTATCTGGGCCAGTTGAGCCACTCGGAGTAGATTTCACTGAAATCCCCGATGAGAACTTCACAGGACGTTGAGAAGGTCAAGCCTCCATAACCGCGGAGCGCTGTCATTACGGAGATGCGTCTCTGCGCGCACCTGTGGCATCAATGAGTGGAGCTGTGGCTGGAGCCGACTCGTCCTCACACACTACTCATTAGTAAAAAAAAAGGACATGTTTTTTCATAAAATCCATCCATCCATCCATCCATCCATCCATCCATTAGCTTCCGCTTATCCGAAGTCGGGTCGTGGGGGCAGCGGCTTCAGCAGAGACGTCCAGATCCCCCGGCTGCTTCCACCAGCTCCTCTGGGAGAATCCCGAGGCGTTTTTCATAAAATGATGTGGAAATAACCCATTTTATTACAACTGAAATTGTGCTTGGGAGGAGTATTTTCACCGGACATTTTGACCGGAGAGATTATAAAATCCCGGACTTCCGCATATTTTACCGGACAAAGTCCGGCAATTACCGGACAACGGAAACCCTGGTTATGACAAACTGTCTGATAACATAAATTAAATTAAATTAAACAAACTAAAATGATTTGTTTACTGCTGTTGCAATTTTTCTTTTTTGCACTTTAAATGGATTTTACCTATTTGAATTTTTTTTTCTTATTTATTACATAGAAAAAAATAGATTTTTTTGTTTAAAAAAAACAATGTTTTGTTGGACACAATATGTTTAAAAGTATAAAAACGTTAAAGTTTACAGTTATAATTGCATAAATTGTCTATATTTCATTACTTTATATACTGTTTTGGGGTTAAATTTGTATAAAATGCTTAAAACGGAATTCTCAAAAATGAGAAAAAACCAAAAAACACCGAAATCGAAAAAAATTTAAATAGAATTTGAGAAAAAATAAAACGGATTTCATAGGGCCCTACTTTAGGTGAGAGAGATGATGGCGAGGAGCAGAGAGGAGAGGGGAGCGGAGGGGAGGGGTTGACTTGCTGCTGGCTTGCTGACGTTAGCTCAAGTTAGCGCAATTTCAAAACTCCATGGAAGTGATGGTTATGTTTCAGGTGGCTGGTCGGGTTTGATGTATTAAAGCTTTTGCTACTTTTCCCTCCTTCACTTGGAGCATTTGTCACAAATAACCAGCGAACTATCTTCTTCTGAAACTTTAACAAAGTTCCATATAATAGCCGCCAAGTTTGTTTGTTTTTATCAGTGCACTGAACTGCATGCTGCATTCAAGGTGTAACCTAAATTTCTCCGTTCCCTCGTTTGCTAGTCGTCCTTTCGGCCTTTACTATTTTTCTATTTTGTATGTGTAACATGTGGGAGAATACTGCGAATATCAGTTCAAGTCAGCAACTACCAAAATTATGACCGAGTTAACAAGTTGTTCTCTGCCATGAGGGGGTATTCTTGAAAAATTAGATAAAATGATTTCAAGATTTATTTGGCAGGGAAAGAGGCCTAGGATAAGGTATAGAACAGTGGTCTTCAACCGGGGGTCCGTGACCCCTAGGGGGGCAGCGGAAGTACTGCAGGGGGTCCTCCAACTTAAATAAAGAAATATTAATTTTAATCAAAATAATTTGAAAGTAAAAAAAAAAAAAAAAAAAAAAAAAAATATATATATATATATATATATATATATATATATATATATATATATATATATATATATATATATATACACAGAGATGATTGAGAAAACTCCATTAAAAGGTTATAATAATCTACTTTTGACAAAAACTATTTAGTCTACCGCTCTACATAAATGATTTCCATGACGTGAGTCATGTGACTAATGTCAACTTTAGAGCACAAAAAGGAGATAGCTAGCTCTTTAAGAAAAGAAAATTCATTGCGAAATTGACTGGCTATTTCATATTTTATGCTAGTTAGACCTGATGGAGAAATTTGTGACAATAACGAAGCCTAAAGCTCGAGATTGTAACGTTACAGCTCGACCTAACATTACTCCTTCCATGTCTGACAAGGCCACAGATGCTGGGGGTGCGGCTGCCTCCCTAGCACCTGCTCTGGGGCCGGGAGCAGAGGATAATGCTAATGTTAAACGTAAAAGAGATAAGACTCGTAAATATTCAGAAATGTACCTGAAGTTTGGATTCACTTTTAAAGAAACTGAAGGAGTGTGTTGTTTGTGCAGCGACGCGCTCAAACGAGAGCATGAAGCCATCAAAGCTGCAATGACATTTGGAGAAGAATTCAATTCAATTCAATTCAATTTTATTTATATAGTGTCTGTTACAATGACAATTGTCTCTAGGCGCTTTACAGAGACCCAGAGCATGACCCCCGAGCAAATATCATCAGCTAAGATTATATAATTAAATCCAATCAATGATAATGGCAGGTAAAAAACTCCCACGTAGGGAGAAAAAAAACCTTTATACCAAACAGTGGCAAGGAAAAACTCCACTTTAAGAGGAAGAAACCTTGAGCAGGACCTGGCTCATATGGGGGGACCTTCCTGCCGAAGGCCAGCCGGGTAGAGAAAGAAAAGAGGGGAGACAGGACAGAGAGAGGATGGAGGACAGAGAGAAGAGGGAGGACAGAAAGAGGATGTAGGACAGAGAGAGGAGAGACACAAATGACTTAATACAATGACCATATAAACATAAACAGATGGAGGCAGCAGCACTGGGATGAGATGGCCAGAGGACCAGGTCGCCGATCACCACGCCAGTCGGTACCCAAACACAAGTGGAGGAGAACCCCGGGATGGACAGTGGATGGAACTGCAAGTCAGCATGAAACCCAGGAAACTCTGGCCTGCAAATACACAGAAAGAAAAGGGGGCAGAAACAGCACAACAAACACAGGAAAGCAAAGAAAATGGAGCACAGTTTCAGTAACAGGGTGCTCCCAAATAATTATAAATGAGCTGGAGGAGGAGGAAGGGAGGAAGAAAGGGAAGAAAAAGGAGAAGAGCAGTGGAGACACCACTCAGCAGATCATGTTGGTGTCCCCCTGTAGCGTAGGCCTATAGCAGCATAGCTATGACGAAGCTGTGATTAAGACGAGTTTACTCTAGTCTTAGCTACTACAACTATGGCTATAACTATTACCCCCTACACACTATAGATTAGACTAACTGTAGGCTTTACTGAACAGAAATGTTTTCAATTTAGTTTTAAAAATGGAGATAGTATCAGCCTCCTTAACCCAAACTGGTAGCTGGTTCCATAAAAAAGGTGCCTGGTAGCAGAAGGCCCGTCCTCCAAACCTACTTTTAGATATTCTAGGAACGACGAGTAATCCTGCACTCTGAGAGCGGAGAGCTCTATTAGGAGCATAACATGCTATCAAGTCTTGTAAATAGCGTGGAGCTAGGCAATTAAGGGCCTTATATGCGAGAAGCAGAATTTTAAACTCAATTCTAAATTTCACGGGAAGCCAATGGAGGGAGGCTAACACGGGAGAGATGTGATCTCGCTTACGGATTCCTGTCAGCACCCTCGCTGCTGCGTTCTGGATCAGTTGAAGGCTATTTAGCGAGCTTTTCGGACATCCTGCTAACAGCGCATTACAGTAATCCAGTCTAGAGCTAACAAACGCGTGGATTAATTTTTCGGCATCACCCTGGGAGAGGATGCTCCTAATCTTGGCAATATTTCGGAGATGAAAAAAGGCAGACTTGCAAACCTGATTAATATGCTGCTTAAATGACATATCCTGATCAAAAATAACTCCAAGGTTTTTCGCAACTGTGCTGGAAGCCAGCGTAAATCCAGTCAATCCATTCCTCAGGTGTTTGGGACCAAAGACAATAACCTCTGTTTTATCCGAGTTTAGAAGCAAAAAGTTAGAGGACATCCAGGACTTAATATCATTAAGACACCCTTGAAGTTTAGCCAAAGGTTTTGTTTCCTCTGGTTTCATAGATAAGTACAGCTGCGTATCATCAGCGTAGCAATGAAAGTTTATGCCATGGCTCTGGATAATTTTTCCCAAGGGCAACATGTATAAAGTGAAAAGGATTTGGTCCCAGAACTGAACCCTGTGGGACGCCATAGCAGACCCTAGTCCGTGTAGAAGAAACGTCATTAACATGGATGAACTGGAACCTGTCAGATAGGTATGACTTAAACCAGCCTAATGCTGTCCCTTTAATTCCAACAGTGTGCTCTAATCTGTGCAGCAAAAGGCCGTGATCAACAGTATCAAAAGCAGCACTGAGGTCCAGCAGAACAAGGACAGAAACTAATCCATTGTCTGAGGCCATGAGGAGGTCGTTGGAGACTCTAATCAGTGCAGTTTCTGTGCTATGATGAGTTCTAAACCCTGACTGAAAGACCTCAAATAGATCATTTCTATGCAGGTGTTCTCCTAACTGGCTAGCAACTATTTTTTCCAGAATTTTAGAGATAAATGGAAGGTTGGATATTGGTCTATAGTTTGCCAAGATGTCCGGGTCAAGGGATGGTTTCTTGAGCAAAGGTTTAATGACTGCAACTTTAAAAACCTGTGGCACATATCCTAATTGTAGAGATAGGTTAATCTGATCCAAAATTGATATACCAATAGAGGATATAACATCCTTGAACAGTCGAGTTGGGATGGGATCCAACAGACATGTAGATGGTTTAGCTTTACTGATAGTTGAGGTCAACTCAGAGAGGCCCACAGGAGAAAAACAGTCCAGAGTCAAATCAGAAACGGAAGAAATCAACGAAGCTGCAGGGATGTCCACAGCCGCCGACAGCTGGGTCTGGCCGATCTCATCTCTAATTTTGATTATTTTCCCACTAAAAAAGCTCATAAAGTCTTCACTACTGAGAGTAGCAGGAATGCATGGACCAACAGAGTTGTGACTCTTTGTCAGCCTGGCTACAGTGCTGAACAGAAAACGTGGGTTATGTTTGTTCTCTTCTATTAACGAAGAATAATAAGATGTTCTAGCTCTGCGTAGGGCTCTTTTGTAGACTATTAAACTATCTCTCCAGGCATGATGGGAGTCCGCAGATTTACAGGAGTACCACCTCCTTTCCATTTTACGTGCATTCTGCTTCAGCATGCGAATATGTGTATTATACCAGGGAGCTGAGCTCCTAAGATGAGAAACCCTCTTCCTCAGAGGAGCGACCGCATCCAAGGCTGAATGTAACATATCGGCAGTATTGTTAACAAGGTGATCAAAGTCTGCCGGAGTAAGATTCAGGTCAGTGCCCTCAGCTAGTCTATCATATTGTGACCATGGGGAGTACATGGCCACCATAGCCCTCACATAGAGACAATGATTCTCCACCAAGGAGTCAAAAGCCACCTGGGCAGTGTGGTTCTGCTGAGGGTGCACACTCACAGGCCACACAGTTCATGTAAATGTAACATGTGTTGACTCAAACAGGCTCCTTTTGGTTAGTTTTATTTGTCTCATTTTGTTTGTTTGTTTTACTTAGCTGTAGTTCATTGCTGGGCCTAATCTGACCTGGATAACGACCCCTGATTGCTGTTGATTAAGCACACCTGCACCAGAGAGGAGTGCAGGTGGATCAAACCATGTCAACTATTTCCTTCTGGGTATTAAAAAGAGGATGTTTAGAATAAATACTGCTAAAAGGATAATACTAAAAACCATTACATATGATGGATTGTTAAAAGAGGGGAGGACCCTGATTAATGTTAAAACATGATTATTTCAATGGGAAACCCTTTAATGGTTTAGGCCAGGTGGGTGGAGACCTGGGGAAGGGGTGGGTTTAAAAGAGGGTGAAACCCTCAGCTCACTTTTTTGGCCGACGGTTGCTGTGAGGAGCTGTGCTGCCTGCTTTAAAGGCATGTTGGGACTGCCCCAAGTAAATTGCCACTTTTGTGCTTTGAGTGAATAAATCACCCTGAACTTTGCCCTGTTGCGTGTCTCTGCCATCCTTTACTCATGTACACATGTTATGGGTTTCTGGTCTAGTGCTTAGAGGTTACACTACCCTCACCTAAGCCTAGGTGTGACAATATTCCACCATAGGGAGATGAGAGAGAATGACCTCCTTAAAATTATTCACAGCATCTTCAGAAAGACATCTGCTGTAATGACACGTTTCATTTCCTGTTTTAATGCCACAAATGCTGAACTCGAATGTAACTAAAAAGTGGTCCGAGAGAAGAGAATTCAGCGGCGACACTAACAAGTGATGAGTATCTATACCATAGGTGAGAACCAGATCCAGGATATGATTAAAGCAGTGAGTCGGTTCTTTCACTTTTTGTGAGACGCCAAATGAATCTAAGAGAGATGTAAAGGCTAATTTAAAGCTGTCATTGTCAACATCCATGTGGATGTTAATGTCACCCACTATGATGACTTTGTCTGAGCTGAGCACTAAACCAGCTAAAAAATCTGAGAACTCAGACAGAAACTCCAGATAAGCACCAGCAGGTGGGCGGTACACCACTACCAACAAGACTGACTTATCTGACCTCCAATTTGGAAAAGTTAGACTAAGCGTGAGGCTTTCGAATGTATTATAATTACATTTGGGTTTTGTTTTTACTTGCAGGCTGGAGTTGTAGACAGCTGCTACTCCTCCACCGCGACCCGTACTCCAGGGAATATGATAATTATTATAACCTGGTGGCGTAGCCTCATTTAAGCTCACATACTCTCCCTCTTGTAGCCATGTTTCTGATAAGCAGAAGACATCGCAACGAGTCTCAGTAATAAGATCATTGAATAACAGAGACTAACAGAGAATCATGGCCACTTGCAAAATAAACCACTGGACTACTTTCAAAACCGTCTGCAATCTCTCCAAGGCCAACAGACAATGATGAGGAAGTTGGCGAGCTTGCTTTGAAAGCCTCATATCAAGTTGCTCTTTGCATTGCTCAGTGTAAAAAACCATACACAATCGCTGAGCAATTGATATTGCCTGCAGCCACTGATATATGAAAGACCATGCTTGGGAATGATGGATGTGCAGATAAGTTGTGCAGACAAGTTCCCCTTGTCAGACACAACAATTGCTCGGCGAATTGCAGACATGGCATCGGATGTGAGGGTGCAGTTAATTGAGAAACTGCAAACAGCGGAGGGATTTGCGCTCTAGTTGGATGAGTCAGTGGACATGTCCAAAGACGTACAGCTCTTGGCGTTTGTGCGCTTTGGTGACAAAAAGGAAATTTTTGCAAGACGCTGTCTGAGCGCACTACAAGTGTGGAGATTTTCAAAGTAATTGATTACTTTTTTTCACGAGATTCGAAATAAGCTGGGCAAAATGTGTTGCGGTGTGTACAGACGGCACGCACGCCATGACTGGTCAGAAAAGTGGTCTAATAATGCTTGTCAAAAAAGTCGCCCCCAAAGTTATATGGACTCATTGCATGCTACCGGAGAATCCCTCGCCACCAAAGAAATGAGTGCTTACTTTGCTGACGTTATGGACACTGTTGTAAAAGCTGTCAATTGTATTAAGAAGAGTGCCTTACAAACTCGCCTCTTTGCATCTCTGTTGCGCCTCTACAGGAGAGGAACACAACACGCTTCTTTACCATTCTGAAGTCAGGTGGCTTTCCCGTGGATCAGTACTGGAACGCGTCTTTGAATTGTGCACAGCTATCCACGACTTTCTAGTGAGCCAAAAGTGCACGGAGCTGGCTGCGCCTTTCTATGATAATGTGTGGGTGACTAAACTAGCCTATCTAGTGGACATTTTCTCAGAGTTGAACCGACTGAACAGTTCTATGCAGGGACGCAATGCACACGCCATCCAACTCTATGACAAAATGGAAGGCTTTCTGAAGAAAACAAAAAGATGGAGAGAGCGCATCAGGGGAGACAACATCTCCATGTTTCCATCAGCGGAAGAGCTCGCACATGCCGCGGTGCTATCGGCTGATGTGAAATGCGCAATTATTGATCACTTGGTAGCACCGGAAAGCCAATTTGAAAGGTACTTTTCTGAGGCTGAGTCCTGGAGAAAGGACAAGACGTGGATACAGTTTCCATTCAAAAAGAATGCATTTGACGGCTCAAACCTAACAGCCGTCGAGGAAGATCGGCTGATTGACTTATCTACAGACAGTTTACAGAAGAATGTGTATCAGTCCAAGTCCCCTCCCCCAGTTCTGGATCCATTCCCAACCATACTGCCCCCATCTATCAGCAAAGGCCATGCTGAGCCTCTTGCCCTTCGCAACTACCTACCTTAGTGAAAGTGGATTCTCCTCCCTCACCTACCTGAAGAGCAAATACCGTTCCAGACTGCAGCCTGAGGATGACATGATGCTCTGCCTGACAACCTCCATCTCCCCCAGAACAGACAAGCTGTGTACCACCCACCAGGGCCAGTCATCTCACTAAGGTAGGCATACCTGGCATCCTGAAGTTAAACGTTTCATTGTTGGAAAATAACAATAGAAAATATTGTCTCATTACCAACTAATAAAAATAGTAATAATAATGATGATGATGATGATGATGATATGCATGAAAGTTTTATCAACCATAAACACATGTAGGCTAATAACCCAGTCAGGAATTGGTTAATAAGGTGAAATAAGCAGAATAAAATACATCTAAAAGTTATTATAAGCCAGGCTTAAAATGTGACACATTTAAAAAAAAAAGGGGGGAAAAAATAAGAATTACAAGCAGGGGTCCCTGCTCTGTTTTTTGCTCATCCAAGGGGTCCCTGGGCTAAAAAAGGTTTAAGACCCCTGGTATAGAACATTACAATTACACAAGGAGACAGGAGGTCTCTCCCTTCCAAATATTAAAAATTATTACCAGGCAGCTCAGATAAAAACTCTAGTCCACATATGTAACCTATCCTACAAGGCACGGTGGAAAGAGATAGTGCCAGATATCAAGCGATACTCCACTACAAGCTATAATAGATGACAGTGCATTACTTGTATATCTAAAAGCTAACCCATGAATAAAAACTTCACTAAAATCTCATTTCAAGTCATTAGAGAACATCAGGCCAAAGAACCCTACCAGCTTTTAAAATGGATAGCCTATGGTCCAGATTTTTACCCCCAATAGGATAGATACTGGATTTAAAAAATAGATAGATTACGGCATGGCCAAATATAGTGACCTCTATGTGGAATGAGGAGTTAAAAGTACAACACGACTTAACAACTTTGGACCGATACAGATTTTTACAAATCAGACACTATACTGAAAAGTTAATAAAAAAAAGGAAGATTTAGATAAGACAGACTCAGGTACTTTCAAAATCTTTTTAAAGGGATATAAAGCAGACCCAGGTCATAGAAATATCTCAGTTGTATAATGAACTGATAGAATTAATGGGTGAAGACACACTTTATATAAAGGAAAAATGGGAAAGGGAAGGGAATTTCACAATGCAATCGGAACCATGGGAAAACCTGATCAAACAACAATGGAAAAGCACAGCGGCCCTCTCCTGGAGAGTTTGGATGGAAAAACGTAGCACGTTTTTTCAAAACACCAGCACAACGTTTTTTAAACAGACATTTCGTGTTGGAGATCATGTGGAGAGAAACAGGCAAATCGCTACCATGTGTTCTGGGCCTGCCCACTGCTCGGGCATGTTGTGGAAAAAATAAGATCCGATCTCGATGAGAAAATCAAAATAGAATTTATTAGAGAAAAGAAACAAACTTATGCAGTATAGAGGGAGCAGTCAGTCAGCATTACAGAGAATTCTGAATGAGTACTCTGTCTTTACATAGAGGGTGTTTCCTTTTATACCAAGACAAAAAGATGTTGATTCCTCTACAGGTTTTTGCATACAGTGTGGATCACAGCAGGTAGTGGGGAAGGCAAAGGGACATTTGTCTTAGAACAGACTGATAATTGCATTTAGAGACATTATACAGTTCCTTGATCAAGAGGTTAGTTACTTGATGTTAACTGAATTGATGAATGTTCATTCGGAGTCATAGCTGAGCCCCTGCCTGTGTTTCCTTGATCAATGAATCACAGCTGACCCCCGTGCTTGCCTTTTGTCAGACATGTGTATTGGTCTTGTTAAGAAAGACAAGTCACTTTTAAACACATTATTAAAGACAAATAAAATGAACAAAATTACAAGATGAATAAACCAAATAAAAATTTCCTCCACAGGCAATATTGGAGACAAATCAAAACTGTCATGGAAAAGGTATTAGGAGTAACAATCCCATCCTGTTTTGAAACATTGTACTTAGGTTCGAGACCAGTTACTGTTAGGGGCTTTGAAAACAGGTGTATGCTTAATATTTTGTTGGTGGTGAGTAAGAAGGCTCTCACAAGAAAGTGGTTGCAAACTGAAACTCCCACCGTTGAGGACTGGATCAATGTTATCCATGACATTTTTGTCATGGAAAAACTGACAATTGTACTTAGACTTGAACAGGAAAAGTTCGAAGACTGCTGGAAGTCATGGATTGAATATGTATCCTCCTTTAGATCGGACTTTAATTAATCTTTAGTAGAAGAGACTAATCCATTAACTCCCCCTAAGTTACTGAGCTACTCTACTGGTGTTTTTTTTTTTTATATTTTGACTCTGTGATGTTTCAAGAATTATATTCTTCCAGGTAGACATGTTTTCTTTTTCTTTCTTTTTTCTCTTTTCTTTTCTTTTTTATTTAAACCTTTATATCAAAAACAGGGACATGATGTAAACATGCAGTATTGTATATCATGTATCACCTTTGTTCCAAATAAAAATTTGAATGAAAAAAAAAACTTTAATAGGTTAAATGATTTTGAATACTGTCAATCAAATCTATCGTAAAATCATTATATACTTTATGATTTAGATTTTTGTTCAGGCGTAAATTGGAAAGTGAATTGTGTTTTCTTTTATACTTTTTCAGCTAAACGGAAACATTTTCTGCTGTATTACAGCTGCTTGGCTCAGAGTAATTAACTCCAAATCGATGCGTTATTTATATATCTTTCATGTGCTGTGGATTTTTGCTGGGAAAAAATTACTCTGATACCTAACAAAAGACCTGCTGTAGTTGTTGGACCAAGATGACTAAAATCTTTTTGGATCAAAAGGGCGAACCTTCCCGCCAAAGACCTGCCAGGTTAAGAAAGAAAAAGGAGGGAGATGAAGGACAGAAAGAGGACAGCCCATACATCCCAGCAATACTATATAGGACAAAATGTAAAATGTTAATTATCCATTAACTAAACTAAAAAAGAACTAAAACTCCCATGCACTTCTATTCTGACTGGTTCATTGTTAGTACATGAACTCCCTAGCTCTCTCTTCATCTCAAAATCTCTTGATATCTATCTCAACCTTCTCTTTCTATCTTATCTCAATGTCTGTCGTGATACATATCTGTATAGGTTGCACAGATACAATTTCATTTGCTGTTACGGATAAGCAACCAAAACAGTTGCTCTTTCAAAGCCCTCGCCGTAAAGTGTCAAATTGTGTCAGTAATTATGACTCAAGCACGAGTTAGACCAAGCACTTTATTAGTAAGCACTTGATGGTATGAATAAGATGAAGTCATCACATCAGCCTTTTTTCAAACATTGTTACTGCAGGATTCAGTAAATATCTGTTATTTATTACACTGATTTTGGTGGATATGAAATACATTTTTTAAGTAAAACAGTTGATTTCATGTTGGTTATAAACCCAGCAGGGTTTCAGTTCACTCCGTAGAGGTGAACTGTGGATCACCTGAACTTATGTTGTTGTATAATGTCTGTAGGGATGTCCCGATCACGTTTTTTGGGTCCCGATCCGATTCCGATCTTTTAATTTTGATGATCGGCCGATTTCCGATTTTTCCCGATCCGATTTCACTTTTTTTGAGTGGGCAAACAGAGTTTAATTTCCTGTGCATTTTATTTCCTGTGTACATTAATAAATAGGCCTGCATCCAAGCTGAGATTAATAGCTTTTATCATCTCATAAAATAAATAATAACTTATTTAAACACTCTTCTTTCTTAACAGTGACTGTTAAACAGTCTCAGTACCAAAGAACATAGCACTTCCATTTAAATAGCAGCAGGTGAACTTGGCTAGCAGTTTAAGGCAATGAAAACACTAGCAGAAGTCTTTGCAATCAATGAAATCACATCAGAATAAAAATAACATAAAATATTAACTTCACTTCTTTCAAGATCCGCTGCACACGTTTGCGCAACTTTGTGTCCTTTGTCGTTCATGTAATGACGGGAACGAGGCTCGAGGTAATTAATGAGCCGGTTAAATGCCTTGCATTCCACAAACTCCGTGTCCTCGGAAATACATTCCGCGATTAGCTCGGTGATTTTTCTGTATTTCTCCGAGTCTTTCGGGAGTTTCTTTCTTTTAAAAGTTTCACAGACCGTTTGCTGCCGAAGCTGGTGCCGACGGCAGCAGCTCTGAAGCTGCAGCCGTCGGCACCACGGCACCTGACAGAAGGCTGCGGTGATCGGTGCTGCGTGCTTTTTTAAGTGTCTGATTAAATTGGTGGTGTTGTAAACTCTCTTTTTACTTACCCCTCGTGATATCTCAGCCTTCCACACGTTGCAAGTCGCAGTCGAAGCGTCAGTCTTTGTAATTTTATAGTGCTGCCACACTGCTGACATTTTTGCTAAAGTTTAGCCTGACGCCGCCGGTCTTGAAACTTTTAAGGTGGATACAAGACAGCACTGCTGGGAAACTTCATTTCAGTGCAAATTATTAAATGTATATAGTTTAAAAAATATTGTTGTTTGTGTAATATGATTACTTTATTAATTTGTGTTAATCAGGATCACTTTTTGAGGAAAAAAATAATGAAAAAAAGATCGGCGTGTTATAATAATGTTGATAGGCCGATCCGATCCACCTTAAATTTTTAAGATCGAAGGCCGATCGCCGATCGGGATCGGGACATCCCTAAATGTCTGTCCTATTCATGTCCTTTTTGTGACATCACAATTTGGTGTTTCTCTCTGTCTTTACAGAAGCATCAAAGCAAAAAGGAATCCAAAGCTTACCGTTGTGAGCAGTGTGACAAAGTCTTCACTACTTCAGCAGGACTAAAGAGGCATCACATAATTCACAGTGGAGCTAAATCTTACAGATGTGATCAGTGTGGGGCTGCTTTCACCAGATCAGACAATCTAAGGACACACCAACGTATCCACACTGGACATAAAATGTACAGATGTGTTCAGTGTGGAGCTGCTTTCGTCACGTCAAGTGACTTAAAGAAACACCAACGTATTCACACTGGACATGAACCTTACAGATGTGATCAGTGTGGAGCAACTTTTACCCAATTAGCTAGCTTGATGCGACACCAACGTGTTCACACTGGACTTAAACCTTACAGATGTGATCAGTGTGGAGCTGCTTTTTTCACATCAAGTGATCTTAAGACGCACCAACATATTCACACTGGAGATAAACCTTACAAATGTGATCAGTGTGACGCTGCTTTCACCAGATCTGTGAAGCTGAGGATACACCAACGTATTCACACTGGACATAAACCTTACAGATGTGATCAGTGTGGAGCTGCTTTTTTCACATCAAGTGATCTTAAGACACACCAACGTATTCACACCGGAGATAAACCTTACAGATGTGATCAGTGTGGAGGTGCTTTCACCAGATCAGAAAATCTAAGGATACACAAACGTATTCACACTGGTCATAAACCTTACAGATGTGATCAGTGCGGGGCAACTTTTACAAGATCAAGTCATCGAACGACGCACCAACGTATCCACACTGGAGCTAAACCTTACAGATGTGATCAGTGTGGGGCAGCTTTCACCAGATCAGATAGTCTGAGGACACACCAACGTACCCACACTGGTCATAAACCTTACATATGTGATCAGTGTGGGGGGGCTTTTACAACACTAAGTTATCTAAAGACGCACCAACATATTCACACTGGACATAAACCTTACAGATGTGAACGGTGTGGGGCGGCTTTTATCCAATTGGGTCAGCTAGAAAAACACCAACGTATCCACACTGGTCATAAACCTTACAGATGTGATCAGTGTGGAGCTGCTTTTGTTGCATCAAGTGATCTTAAGACGCACCAGCGTAGTCACACTGGAGACAAACCTTACAGTTGTGATCAGTGTGGGGCTGCTTTCACCAGATCAGAGAAGCTGATGATACACCAACGTATCCACACTGGACATAAACCTTACAGATGTGATCAGTGTGGGGCTGCTTTCACCAGATCAGACAAGCTAAAGATACACCAACGTGTTCACACTGGACAAATGCCTTACAGATGTGATCTGTGTGCGGCGGCTTTTACCCAGTTGGGTCATCTTAAAAAACACCAACGCATCCACACTGGACACTGGACACAAAGCCTACAGATGTAATCAGGCGGCCTTTACCCTATCATATAAACTGGAGCGGCACCAATGGATAAACAGTAAATCTGTGACCAGTGTAAGGCAGCTTTTACTTTATCTGTTCACCTGCTCAAAGATGTTATGTCCTTTATTGGTTCAACAATTTTGGGTCAGATTAACTTTTCTCTAAAATCAGGATATGTACCACAAGTTTTTAAAGTGGCAGTTATAAAACCTTTGCTTAAGAAACCATCTCTTGATCCAGACATTTGGACGAACTATAGACCAATATCCAACCTTCCATTTATCCCTAAAATTCTGGAAAAGTAAAAAAAAAAAAAAAAAATTCTTGTGTGTATATATATATTTATATCACAATTTTTGAGTTACATTGTTTGTGTTTTTTGTACTTTTATCACATGCACCTTCATCGCCATAACAAATTCCTCGTATGCGTAAAATCGTACCTGGCAATAAAGTCTATTCTGATTCTGATTCTGATCAAGCAGGTGTTGCTAAGTTCATTGTCAGAATTCTGTCTTTTTGGTTTTCACAGCAGACCATGCAGGTTAAATGGGAGAATTGTGTATCGGCACCCTTTCATGTGTGTAATGTTGTCAGACAAGGGAGCATTTTATCCCCAGTTCTGTTTAAATTTTATATGAATGATTTGTCAGAACAGTTGATTATGGATTATGTATTACCAATGAACCCGTGTAGTGAAAGTAATGACTGATATGTAGCCGGTAATTGCCTGATATTTACCTGATAACTTGCAACTATTTACTAATTAATTACTTTCTAATTTCCCAATAGTTACAATATTACCCATTAACCCTCATGTATTTATGCAGATATTAACTGATATTTACCCAGTAATTAGAAATGTGTACCATGTACATTCCAATACATTACCAGGTAAAATATTGTAAAATATCCTTTAATAAAGGTGAAACTGTACTGTAAAAGGAAGTATGGTTTCTTTCCATGGTATTACCATATACTTTCCTAGTAATTATTGATTATAATCATCTTCCACCCATCACGGGGTGTAGTTTTGAACATGGTATCTGGCAAAAACTCCCATATGTTCCTGATAATTATCAGGTAAATATAAAGGTAATATTGGAGTTTTACAGAATTATCCTGTAATAAAGGTGAAACTGTACTGTAAAAGAAACGTGGTTTCTTTCCATGGTATTACCCTGAAGTTGCCTTTACATAAAGGTACAATGCATTTTATTACACTCCTTTACACTACCTGTGACAAATATGCAAAAACAGGTGAACTGTCAAAGAGACTAACTTTAATGCACTTAGTTTGCAAAACAGTGAACTTGAAGAGAGTAACTTCAATATTCTTAAACTGCAAAATGGTGGCATAGCTTATAAGTGTACTTTATTTCAAAACTAGTAGGACATGTTATGAAAAAGTGCAAAAAAACTGCAAAGAGCATTTAGGTCTATTTTTCTTTGAAGCGGGGCAGCTCTCCAAAGTCTGCATCCTCTGTGCCTATCATGACATCTGCAATGACTGCAGTCCCTGCAATGGTGTTCCTGTCCACTCCCGAGTTCTTCACAGGTGTTGGTCATGCTGTGGTTTTGCCTGAAGACTTTCAGGACCACTTTGTAACGGTGGACACCGTCCTCTGGACTCAGAATTACAAAACAGATCATCAAAAGAAAATATAATTTAACACTGTGTAATAATTCCAAAGATATTTATAATTCTAACATGACATGAAGATCAGGGGTTAAATCAGTCATCTTATGTCTGCAGTGGAGTGCTCTTCTTCACTCCATGGTTAAATTGATAGTTGTGGATTCTCTCTAAAATTCACATTTAAATTGAAGATCATCTTGTACATTACTAAGCACAATGCCAAAAAATTTGCCAAATTGCCTAAAATGTGTATGCATTGGATCCACCGCACCCCTGAAAAAAAAATTAGGCTGGGATTTTTTTAAACTTTAAGCCCTGAAGTAGTTGGAGTATTAGTTACCTTTAACCGATGATGTTACCATGGCCTCTCCAGACTAGGGTTACAAACTTTGTGTATTTCACTTTACCAATAGTTAAAATGCTGAGATCAATTATTTTTTAATAATTGATAAGATACAAAACAAGCAATATAGAGAGTATCCACAACTATCAATTTAACCATGGAGTGAAGAGAACTCCACTGCAGACACAAGATGACTGGTTTAACCCCTGATCTTCATGTCATGTCAGAATTCAAAATATATTTGGAATTATTACAGTATTAAATTATATATTTTTTTGATTATCTATTTTGTAGTTCTAAGTCCAGAGGATGTTGTTCACCATTACAAAGTGGTCCTGAAAGTCTTCAGGCAAAACCACAGCATGACCAACACCTGTGAAGAACTCGGAGTGGACAGTAACACCGTTGCAGGCACCATTGCTTTGGAGAGCTGCCCCTCTTCAAAAGTAAAACAGACTTTGATGCAGCTGCTCCTTGCAGTTTCTGCACTTTTTCATAACATGTCCTACTAGTTTTGAAATAAAGTACACTTATAAGCTATGCCACCATTTTGCAGTTTAAGAATATTGAAGTTACTCTCTTCAAGTTCACTGTTTTGCAAACTAAGTGGATTAAAGTTAGTCTATTTGACAGTTCAGGGTAATATCATGGAAAGAAACCACGCTTTCTTTTACAGTACAGTTCCACCTTTATTAAAGAGTATTTTACAATGTTTTACCTGGTAATGTATTGGAATGTACATGGTACACATTTCTAATTATTGGGTAAATACCCGTTAATATCTGCATAAATACATGAGGGTCAATGGGTAAATTTTAACTATTGGGAAATTAGAGAGTAATTACTTAGTAAATAGTTGCAAATTATCAGGTAAATACCAGGCAATTACCAGCTACATATCAGTGATTACTGTCACTACACGGGTTGATTGGTAATACATAATCCATAATTCCTGGATAAATACCTTGTAGTTTTCAGTATATATCTAACAAATACCAGGTAACTAGCTATTGTATTTACCTGGTAAATATCAGGTAATTACCAGGAACATAAGTGGTAGGTACCAGGTAAATATGTAACATTTTTGAGTAAACACCTGGTAATTACCAGGTAAATATCTAAGCCAGGGGTCTTCAACCTTTTTTAGCCCAGGGACCCCTTGGATGAGAGAAAAACAGAGCAGGGTCCCCTGATTGTAATTCTCTTTTTTTTCCCCCCCTTTTTTTTATGTGTCACATTTTAAGCCTGGCTTATAATAACTTTTAGATGTATTTTATTCTGCTTATTTCACCTTATTAACCAATTCCTGACTGGGTTATTAGCCTACATGTGTTTATGGTTGATAAAACTTTCATGCATATCAGTATTATTATTATTAGTATTAGTAGTAGTAGTAGTAGTAGTTGGTATGATTTTTTTATTTTCTTTTTTTTTTTTTTTTAATGATTTGTTTATTAAGGAAAAACAACATGTACAGCAATGCTCGTAAAGGAGTACTATACAAACTTCCTCTTTTTTTTTTTTTTTTTTTTTTAAACCCAAAAATTGCACAGCGTGAATATGTATAAAAAACAGCATAGGGTAGGTAAAAAAAAAAATAAAAATAAAAGAAATTCTCAACAGTGCTGTATATACTAGATATGGGCATCTATATAAAAAATAAGTGTATGTATATAAATATGAATATATATACACACAAGTACACATACTTACACACACCTATACATACAGATATCCATGTACATACACACATATATACACAAATGTACACAAGTGTATGTACATACACCCACACCTGCCTGTACATACTTATTTATACCCGTATAATGCACCTACCTACATACACAAACAGTAGCCATGTAAACAACAGAAATGAGTGACCAAAGTGGTCTCCCTCCCTCCCTTACATATCCACTCGGATCCCCATCTGCCCACCCACCCACCCCGCCCCAACCCATCGCCCACCCCACCCTCCACCCCCCACCCCAGCCCATGCACACACACACACATACACACACACACGCACACATACAGTCAACCTTACAGACTTTGTAGAATATTGGATGGGGATGGATAGTACGGCCAGAAATGCTCATCAGGAAGGCAAACTGGAAGATCAAGAAGACAGGTCAGCCGGCTTAAATAGACAGGTACATACAGAAAAGTGAGTAATCGATAGTTTCATCAGCCCGTGGGAAGTTGCACTAATTCATTGAAATGGTCTATGAAGGGTTGCCATGTGTCATAAAATTTCTTCCTTGAACCTCTCAATGTGTATTTTACTTTCTCAAGCTTCAAATAGAACATGACATCATTAAGCCATTGGACAGAAGAAGGGCTCCTGGCAGACTTCCAATGTAGTAGTATTACACGTCTAGCTAATAGGGAAGTGAATGCAATTATTTGGTTTTGTTTAACGGTAAGGGCTAACCCAACGTGGGGAGTTCCAAAGATCGCAATAAGTGGACATGGTTCCAAACTGAAGCCAAGAACTGAAGATAAGGTGTTAAAAAACCTGCCCCAGTAGGATTGGAGAGCTGGACAATTGTAGAACATGTGGCTCAAGTCGCAGGGAGTACGCTGGCATCTATTGCATTTATCCTCCACCTCCGGATATATTTCTGAGAGCCTAGATGTGGAGAAATGGGCTCTGTGCAACACTTTAAGCTGTATGAGGCTAAAGCGAGCACAGGATGTTGTAGAGTGTATTTTGTCAATAGCCTTATACCACCACAGGTCACAGAACTCCGTTCCCAACTCCTGCTCCCATTTTGCCCTAGCTTTGGTAGGAGCACTGTCGTTGAGCGACATGAGGACATTATAGACCCTAGAAATGGAGCCCCTTTGGAGAGGATTTAAAGTGAATAAGTCTACCCATGGCTGTTTGGGGGGAAGTAGGGGAAAGGAGGGGAACAGGGAGGACGCACAGTGTCTCAGTTGAAAATATCTGAAGAGATGGGACGGGGGGAGGCCAAAGGAAGAAGTTAAGTGAGAAAAGCTACAAAACAGACCCTCCACATACAGATCCTTAAAAGATTTGATGCCTCTACTATACCAGAGAGAAAAGGTCGAATCTAAAGCTGAGGGGGGGAACAGATGATTATTACAGATTGGGGTCAAAACTGATGCCGAACAAAACTTAAAATGACGTCTAAATTGCTGCCAAATCCGTAAAGTGGTCACAACCACTGGATTGTCAGAGTATTTGCTATATTTCAAGGGTAGCGAGGAGTGGAGAAGGGCAGAGGGGGAAGATGATGTACAAGAGAGAGTCTCCAACCTGCACCAGGGAGTTTCAGGGGATTTAAGCCAGTAGATGATCTTGTGAATATGAGCGGACCAGTAATAATACCGGAAAATAGGCAGCGCAACACCCCCGCTCAGTTTACAGCGCTGAAGCAAGGACTTGGAAATTCTGGGTGATTTGTTGCCCCACACGAAGGAGCCTATCAGTTGATCAAGATCCTTAAAAAATTTTTGTGACAGAAATAGTGGGATAGCTTGAAACAAATAGAGAAATTTAGGTAGTATGTTCATCTTCACGCTGTTAACCCTGCCAATCAGTGAGAGCGGGAGGCTGCTCCATCTCTGAAAGTCAGACTTGGTCTTAGAGATAAGAGGGGCGAAGTTGGCTGAAAAAACCAGACATCGAACGGGTGACTTTAACACCAAGATACTTAAAGCCGGACGGGTTAACTGCGAAAGGTAGAGCCGAGTGGGGAATACTCAAGGCAGAGTCGTTTATGGGGAAGCATTCACTCTTTTGAAGATTTATTTTATACCCAGAGAAAGAACTAAAGTCGTCCAAAATTGACATAATGGCAGGGAGATCAGATAGAGGGTTGGTAACAAATAACAGTAAGTCGTCTGCATATAAAAGCAATTTATGGTCGATTCCAGCCCGTACAACCCCAGTAAATAAGGTGGAGGACCTAAGCGCGATCGAGAGCGGCTCGATCGCCAGGGCGAACAGCAGGGGAGAGAGAGGGCAACCCTGGCGTGTCCCACGTGAGAGGGGGAAATACTCGGAGCGATTGTCATTGGTGTGTGTACTAGCCTGAGGAGAACTGTAGAGGAGACGAATCCATGATATGAATCTTTCCCCGAAGCCAAATTTCTTGAGTGCTGCAAAGAGGAACCTCCACTCCACCCGGTCGAAGGCTTTTTCGGCATCGAGGGAGATTAAAATTTCAGGAGCAACAGCCTGGCTCTTAGAGTAGATCAAATCGAAGAGTGTGCGAGTGTTAAAAAACATATGCCTGCCCTTAATGAATCCAGTTTGTTCCTCCGATATTATATCTGGGAGCACTTTCTCCAAACGGGAGGCCAACAGCTTAGCTTAGCCAGGACTTTAACGTCCACGTTAAGGAGAGACAGGGGCCTGAATGAGCCACAGGAGGTTGGGTCTTTGTCCTTTTTCAAAAGCAAGATTATAGATGCCTGGGTTAAGGTAGGAGGCAAGGAGCCTGCGTTAAGTGACTCCTCGTACATAGACAGCAGTATTGGTGCCAGCTTCTCGTGAAACTTCCTGTAAAATTCAACACTGAATCCGTCAGGGCCTGGAGCTTTATTAGTCTGCATAGACTGGATCGCTTGGACCACCTCCTCTGAGGTAAGCGGGGCGTCCAGATCTAACACAGAGGCTGGGCTAATCTCTGGGGCCTGAACACCATCCATAAACGCTGTCATCCTAGAGGTATCTGAGGGAAATTCAGATTTGTACAGGGAAGAATAATACGTTTTGAAAGTATTATTGATATGTGTGGGGTTGGAGGTTAGATTACCGTACGGATCCTTAATTTGTGGGATGGCGCGAGAAGCTGCGTTGCGTTTCAGCTGGTGGGCGAGCAAGCGACCCGATTTATCTCCCTGTTCATAATAATTGCTACGTGATTTCAGTAAAGTACGCTCCGCCTCCCGAGTGGAGATCAGGTCAAATTCGGACTGTAGGTTAAGCCGTTGTTTGTATAAATCGGGGGAAGGATTCAGAGAGTAGTCATGGTCTAGCTGTAAAATCTTCGAGGTGAGCTCCTGAAGCCTGGCTTTGTGCTCTTTATTAGCGTGGGTAGCGAAAGAGATTATTTGTCCTCTAAGAAACGCTTTCAGCGCTTCCCAGAGTAGAGAGAAGGAGGTTGAATCGTTTTGATTAAAAGTAAGGAAGTCATCAATAGAGTTAGAAATAAATTCGTAGAATTTGTAGTCAGACAGTAGGAGAGGATTGAATCTCCAAAGTGGTGGGGCTTTAATATGGGAGGATAATATAATATCTAGGTGTAGGGGGGCATGATCCGAAATGACAATGCTCGAATAGTCAGTGGAGCTTATGCTGGAAAGTAGAGAACGGTCTATAAAAAAATAATCAATTCTAGAGTATGAGTGATGGACGTGGGAGAAAAAAGAAAAGGTTTTGGAAGTGGGATTTTGAAATCTCCATGGATCCACCAGACCACACTGTAACATAAAATCAGAAAAAGTTTTTAGACATATTTGATTGGGGAATAGTACGAGAGCTAGAGCGGTCAAGAGCTGGGTTGATGACACAATTCAAATCGCCCCCAAAAATGGGTAGATGGGAATCTAACAAAGGAATATTACTAAGTAGTGACTGAGCAAAATTAACATCGTCAAAATTAGGGGCATAAATGTTAATTAGTAGCACCGGGGTCTGAAATAGGGTGCCTGCTACTATTATATAACGGCCATTTTTATCTGCCATGACCCTAGAGGGGGGAAACTGTACAGCGCCACTGATAAGAATAGCCACACCTCTGGCCTTTGAGTTAAAGTCAGAGTGAAAAATCTTTGTGTATCGGGAAGACTGTAACCTGCGGTGGTCATTGTTCTTTAGGTGAGTCTCCTGTAGAAAGACAATGTCTGCCCTTAAACGCTTGAGACGTGTAAATACTCTGGACCTCTTGATTGGATTGCCCATACCCTTAATGTTCCATGTCAAAAATCTAACAGTTGTACCTGTACCTGGAGAGAGCTGCGGTTGGAGTTACGACTAGCCATTCAAGTGTACTGAAACATAGTGATAGCACAAATGTTTAAGACTAACGTGAAGATCCACCAATCCATCCCCATCCACACGCTCACAGACACATTCACACACACATCCAGACCCAACCCGTATTACCCAGACCCCAGAACCCCCCTACCCGCCCCGACCCCCCTCCCCCCACACCCGTAGTCTCCCTGCCCCAGCAGCGAAGACTGCAGTGTATATGAACTAGGAAAGCCGCTTGTGAAACTAGGATACAAACGACTTGTTGACTAAGCTAAGCTAGTGGAGTCCCCGTAGACCAGTTGCCATCGGGGAAATACAGAGTAAAAATTTAAGTAGATCAATGAGAGCCCTGTATACAGTATATTTAAACACAGTAAAATACTATCAATACTATTAAAGTGCGCATATTCAAAACCGGCGCTAAGACTAATCGATCCCTCTGGTGAGTTGTAAACATTAATGAAATAATTATAGGTCTAACAAACTGTATATAAGGACACAATCAACATTACCTGCGCATATAAACAGCATACAAAATGTAAAAGGGAACCGTATTTAGCATGTAAACAGTTTGAGCAGGTATGCAAAACTCTTATATTATCAAAAAAGAGAAAAAAAAAAAAAAAAAAAAAAGGGCAGAGCATTCATCCTTTAAGTTTATAACATAATAACATGTCAAAAGCTCTGACATGAGTATCAAAACGAAAGGAATGTCGTGGTTTATCTAAATGTCCATGATATAGCTCTGCATGCTGTGGATTATCTCAGTCTTTACCAACATTACACTTATTAATGAAGGTTTGAGCTTCATTCGGTGATAGGAATACCTTGTCCTCCCCGTTATGGGAGATGCGCAGGCGCGCTGGGTATAGCAGACCGAATCTCACCCCCTCCATCCCCCGAAGCTGGCGTCTGACGTCGTTGAAAGCGGCTCGAGCCTGAGCCACCTTTGATGTGTAGTCTGGGAAGATGGAGAGTGTCATGTCCTTGTAGGTCGTCTTGCCGCCCTCTCTCTCCGCCGCCGCAGAATGTCGATACAGTCTGTGTGATAGTGGAGCCGGGTTATGATGACTCGCGGTCGCTCACCGGGTCTCGGTTTAGGCTGGGAGGACCTGTGGCATCTGTCCAGCAGCGGTGCTTTATCCAGGTGGAGCGCGTCTTTGAGCAACGTAGAAACAAACTGGGCTGAGCTGCCCGACTCCTCGGGAATCCCCACTATCCTGACGTTGTTCCGGCGCGATCTTGATTCCAAATCCTCCTGCTTATCATCCAATTTAGCCAGTTCAGCTTTAAGACTCTGATTCTCTTTCTGGAGCGCGGCGATGTCATCAGTACACTCGGAGAGTACCTGTTGCATCTCCACTACTGTACTTTTCAGTGTACTTAGCTCCGTGTGTGTAGCCGCACTGTCGGCTGAAAGTTGCGTTTTCACCCACCGCCTGCAGCTCGGCTTTAATCGTGGATAAGTCCTCACCGAGTGCTGCTCTTAGCTCAGACTTGAAAATATCGGCGATGTCCTTGCGTAGGTCGGCGAGGAGTTCAAGTTTCAAAGCGGCGGGGTCCACAGGAGAATCCACCGGGGAGGGGCTGCTCGAGAGGCGAGGGGGAGAGGCAGACGGGAGCGGGGCTTGAGGGCCCGGTTTCGAAGGACGTAATTTTGCGGCTTTATTCGCCATTATATGTACCCAGCGAGGTGGAGAATCAAATCCAACGTCTTTACGGTTGTTAAGAATAAGTTTCACGACAAGCACTAATAATAATACTGTAAACACACAGGGTCTACGGGAGCTACAACACCAACGTCCTACTCCATGTCTAGCTTAACCGGAAGTCGTGATTTTTTTATTTTCTATTATTGTTATTTTCCAACAATGAAACATTTAACTTCAGGCAGTTATATATTTGGAACTGCCTGTATATACATATATATATTTTTTTTCTTTTTTTTTTTTAACTCTCAAATTATTTTGGTTTAAATTGCCTTTATTTCTTTTTAACTTGGAGGACCCCCTGCAGTACCTCCACGGCCCCCCTAGGGGTCACGGACCCCTGGTTGAAGACCCCTGATCTAAGCTATCACCCTAACAAAGTCACATATAGACACATTTAGTGGGTTTATAGACTACAATATGCAGTTGCAGGATTTCTACAAGGTAGTTTTTGTGCAAATACCTGGTAGTTGTCAGAAAAATATTTAGTAAATACCAGGTAACTTGCTAGTATTTACCAGATAAATGTCAGGTAAATATTTTGCATTATTCAATTACGCCAATTTTTACACTTTTACTGCAAATGAAGATTGGCTCCAAATATCGGTTTTCGGCCTCCTCTAACTACTAACAATCAGTATCGTATCAGTCCTGCAAAAACCCATATCGGTCGATCTCTACTTTCAAGCCCTCACTGTAAAGTGTCAAAGTCTGTCAGTAATTATGACTCAAGCAGTTAGACCAAGCACTTTATTAGCAATCACTTTATTAGATGATTGAGGTGAAGTCATCACATCATCTTCAGTTCCCCCCCTGCCTCCAGCCCAACAGACCACACCCCCTCGGTGAGCCCACAGCTTTCCTGTCACACCTCCACTCTGTCACCCTGCAGCTCAGTCATGGACCAGAAAACAGCATCACCTTTCTCCACCTCAGAGACCTCCTCTGCCTCCCCCTCCACTCTGTCTGTCTCCTGCAATCAGGTCAAAAAACAACTTGAGATACTGAACGAGAATAAGGCTGCAGGTCCAGAAGGTGTCTGTCCCAGAGTTCTCAAGACCTGCTCATTGCAACTATGTCCGATTCTCCAGCACCTCTTCAACACCAGTTTGAGACAGAAACCAATTCCTGTGCTGTGGAAAACATCCTGCCTTGTTCCAGTGCCTAAAAAACCACAACCAGCTGAACCTAACGACTACAGACCAGTTGCCCTGACATCTCACATCATGAAAGTCCTGGAGAGACTCTTACTGGCCCACCTCAACAAGCAGGTCAGCACCTTTCAGGACCCATTACAGTTTGCATATCGTAATGGGCTTGGGGTTGAAGACGCCATCATCTACCTGCTTCACAGAGCCCACTCTCATCTGGACCAATCAGGCAGCACTTTGAGGGTCATGTTCTTTGATTTCTCAAGTGCTTTTAATACAATTCAGCCTGCGATGTTATGTGAGAAGCTCCATAAGTTCCAGGTGGATTCCTCCACAACCTCCTGGATTTATGACTACCTCACAAACAGACCACAGTTTGTGAGACTGAAAGGTTGCGTGTCTGAGATGGAGGTCAGCAGCATTGGAGCACCACAAGGAACTGTTCTCTCACCATTTCTCTTCACGCTCTACACCTCTGACTTCCAGTCCAACTCTGAGTCCTGTCATCTGCAGAAATACTCTGATGACTCTGCAGTTGTTGGGTGTATCAGCAACGGACAGGAAGCAGAGTACAAAGAACTGATCTGTCAGTTTGTGAAATGGTGTAGTAACAATCATCTCGTATTAAATACCAACAAAACTAAGGAGATGATTGTCGACTTCAGGAGGAGCAAGAATCAACACAGCAGTGTTTCCATCCTGGGAAAGGAGGTGGAGGTGGTGGAGGAATACAAGTATCTTGGAGTTCAGCTTGACAACAGACTGGAGTGGAAATGCAACACAGAATACATCTACAAGAAAGGTCAGAGCAGACTCTACTTTTTAAGAAAACTGAGATCTTTTAATGTCTGCACCAAGATGTTGCACATCTTCTATAGGTCTGTTGTTGAAAGTGGAATCAGCTTTGCAGCCATCTGCTGGGGCAGCAGCATCAGAACCAGAGACCTCAAGAGAATCAACAAACTGATCAGGAAAGCTGGATCTGTGCTGGGTGTAACTCTGGAGCCGCTGGAGCTGATTGTACAAAAAAGAATGCTGCACAAGCTGATGAAGATGATGGAGGACTCTTCACACCCCTCCCACGACACAGTGATCAAACAACAGAGTGTGTTCAGTGAGAGGCTTCTTCAGGTCCGTTGCAAGAGGAAAAGATACAGAAGATCATTCCTGCCAGCAGCCAGCAGCCTCCACAACAAGACTTAACACCTGTTATTATTATTATTATTGCTATCTGTTGTTTATTAAAAAAAAAAAAAGAGAGCCCTTACTACATTGAATTTCCCTTTATGGGATAAATAAAGTATTTTTTTTTCATCTTCTTTTCAAACATTGTTACTACAGGATTCAGTAAATGTCCATTATTTATTACACTGATTATATTTTGGTGAATATGAAATAATTTTTTTTAGGAAAACAGTTGATTTCATGTTGGTTGTACAAACCCAGCAGGGTTTCAGTTCACACAGTAGAGATTAACTGTGGATAACCTGAACTCATGTTGTGATAATGTCTATGTCCTATTCAGGACCTTTTTGTGACCTCACAATTTGGTGTTTCTCTCTATCTTTACAGAAGCATCAAAGCAAAAAGGAATCCAAAGGTTACCGTTGTGAGCAGTGTGACAAAGTCTTCATCACTTCAGGAGGACTGAAGAAGCATGAGATAATTCACAGTGGAGATAAACCTTACAGCTGTGATCAGTGTGGGGCTGCTTTTGCCCAAAAAGGCTACCTAAAGATACACCAACGTATTCACACTGGAGACAAACCTTACAGATGTGATCAGTGTGGGGCTGCTTTTACCCAAAAAGGCTACCTAAAGATACACCAACGTATTCACACTGGAGACAAACCTTACATATGTGATCAGTGTGGGGCAGCTTTTATCATATTAAGTCAACTCAAGATGCACCAACGTATTCACACTGGAGACAAACCTTACAGCTGTGATCAGTGTGGAGCTGCTTTTACCCAATCAAGTCATCTGAAGATGCACCAACGTAGTCACACTGGACATAAACCTTACAGCTGTGATCAGTGTGGAGCGGCTTTTGCAACATCATGTAATCTAAAGGCGCACCAACGTATTCACACTGGACATAGACCTTACAGATGTCATCAGTGTGGGGCAGCTTTTTTCACATCAGGTGACTTAAATAAACACCAACGTATCCACACTGGAGATAAACCTTATAGATGTGATCATTGTGGAGCTGCTTTTACACAATCAAGTCATCTGAAGATGCACCAACGTATTCACACTGGACATAAACCTTACAGATGTGATCAGTGTGGAGCTGCTTTTACAAAATCAAGTAATCTGAAGATGCACCAACGTATCCACACTGGAGATAAACCTTGCAGATGTGATCAGTGTGGAGCATCTTTTACCCAATTGAGTCAACTGAAGACACACCAACGTATTCACACCAGAGATAAACTGTAAGGGCCCGATCTTCCGCCAAACCTCCTAAAGCCGCTATTAAGAGATAGCGGGTCGCGGGAGAGGTGTTCCCACGCAAAGAATGCAATCTTCCACCTCTCTAAACCTGCAATCTTACCTTCGCTAACCGCTATGCATAGGAGTGGTTAGGGCGTTCCTGTTAAACCAATCAGTGCGTCAGTAGCCATTGCCTTTAAGAGCAGGTTGCACTACCCGAAAAACCGCTATGGAGTGTCTTTTCATCCAGATCGTACCAGCTGTCATGCGCAGCTCGTCTGGGACTCTGCTGTAGAGCTTCCTTCCTCTTCCTTCATCCTCCTCTGCACTGATATATACATAAAAATATTTTTACACAGACAATTCCTACCGGTTACCTGAAAGTCCCAGATAGTTGGTGCGCTCCCGGTAAACACGGCCAGGCAGAGCCGCGGGAACATATTCTCAGCAGGGGGTGCTGGGAGTCTGGGACAGCTGTGCTTCTTGGTGCAGCTAATGTGCTTTTTAAAATACTGCACAACGAATCATTGGATGTGCATTTAACGATTAGGAATAATTCATGTTCCTATCCCTCCTCGATCACCAACAGTTTCAGACATATCGGAAATAAATTCCCGCATCCAAACTTTTCCAGCTTGACACCAGAGCCACGGAGCTCTATTTGATGATCTGACCTGTTTAAAAACATCCTCTGACCTCAAGAAAATAAAACTGATGCAAGTCATATAGCGATGCGTAATCGAGAGGTAGAGCCGTTAGTGCATGTCCACATGTGACCAGGTGGACGAACATTTATGCCATTTGGAAGCGGGTAGCGGATGGTCAGACCACCTGCTACCCTAATCCGCGATCGCAAGATACAGAGTTTGCGGAAAGTGCAAAAGACACGTCCATTGCCACACCTACAATGTGAGTAAGGGAGTTGATATAGCGGATAGCAGCTTTAGGAAAGCGGAAGATTGCTTTAACCGTCAGCAGAGGTTCCTAAACCCGCAATTTGCGGGTAGCAGCTAGCGGGAGGTGAATGATCGGGACCTAAATCTGTGATCAGTGTCATCACAGATAGTTCTTGTCTGTAGATTGTGAGAGAGGTTTTCTAAGACCATTGTATCTCAGAAAGCATCAGCAGATTCAGCTGAACCCTTATTTTAATTACGGGAGAAAGCTTGTAAACCTTCCAGCCTGTGTTCCTGTGAAGATGCTTCTCTTGAGACTTGAGGTGAACATTCGTAAACCCAGTGTAAATTTAATTTGACAATGTTTTTTTTCTACATGTTCATTATCCTTTTGTTTGTCTGATGATTAAAGTGATCTAACTGATGATTGTACAACTTTTAGAACCATAGATAATGAATGATCAATGTTAATTCCATTTTGGATTTATTAATTACAAAATTATATGAGTTCAAAGTTCTCAGAACCAGTGTAATAACTTGTGATTATAATGATTATTATTTTTTATTTTTTATTATTTCTATATTTCTTTTAGCTTGCTCTCTTTTTCATGAAGGTTTGTTATATTAAAACTGCATTTTGGGGCCTTATTGTGTAATGCTGATTCATAAGTCAGTGACTTTTGTTCCAGATTCTGGCCTGTTGAGGGCCATTGCTTTTGATTATCATTCTGGCTCCATCAAGTCGCTAAGTTTTGACACGTAGGCGTCAAAAAAACTTATCTCAAGGTCCCCATGTTGTTCATGTGATGTTTAAAGACGGCTGTTTCTTACTGACAAACTGTCATTTCTGATCACCTGCCTTCTGTGATGTGAGTGAATGACCTCTGAACTTGTAAACAACTTGGAGAATAAATCCACTTTGCTCCTCTGTCGTAGTCAGTGTATCGTTTACGTCCCGATTGACTGTCTTACTAGAACACATTATAGTGTATATACTTATAAATGAGATATACCTTCATTCTTATGTTACAAGGTTACTCTTGAGTCTGTATAGTTTCTTTATTCATCAAGTGAGGATTGAATTTTTAAAATTTTGTTCCTGGTTTCTGGTTCGTCTCTAGTGTTGTTTTTTTTTTTTTTTTGATAACTAGTGATTGATCCTTTCTTCTTTAGAGTTTGCTGAAAAGCTTGTCTTCCAGAGGACTTTTTGCCTGCACATGCACGTGCAATACCTTCGCGGACCATCGACAACGTGCATCGTCCGAAAGCCTTTCGCTGGAATTAATCATCTTCAATTCATGTTTGTACACTCAGATGGTTCGCCCGAAATTGGCCGTGTTGAGAAGAGTTGTGGCTACCGTAGCCTTTGGACGGCCAGGACAAGTGGTAATGGACAAAAGTTCATGGTCATGAGCAGAGGCCTCCCATTGCCTCTGTTACCCTGAACACTGTCCAACTCCAAAGGAATTCGACTGCTTTTCGCATATTCAAGCGGGCGCCTTCCAGGCAGGTAGGCAGGCAAGAGGGCACTGGTTTTTGGCACCTTTGCCCGTTTGAAGGTCACCTCTGAATTTTGTATATAATTATCTCACTTGGCCAGTAGGACAGCAGAGTGGCTCAGCAGAAGCGTACTGGGCCCATAACCCAGAGGTTGATGGACTGAAACCATCCTCTGCTAGCCAAGCTTTAGCCTTAAAAATGAGCTATCTCCTCTTTGCCACAGGTAAAGTGCAATTTAACTAGCCAGCATTAGAGCCTCCGTCCAAATTCTGCAGTGCTTTTCCTTCAAGACTCTTGCCAAGCAAAACCTTCAGCCTGCTCTGATCTGAATGCAACCGAAGACAATAGTTTGGCTGAATGGTTAAGGGAAGAGATGATTTGTGCCAAATGTGAGCATTTTTTAAATCTCATGGAGCCTGTTCTTCATCTTAAATGCATCCGACAGTGTGCTTTGCACCCATGCCGTTGCTTCCCAGCTGCGGAGAAAACAGCCCCAGCTGTTTACAGACAGCTTGCATTGGCCGGGATTTGAACCCAGGGTCAACTGCTTGGCAAGCAGCCATGCTGCCTACTATACCACCAATGCCCCACCAGCTCCTTTGGTGGTGCCAGCAGAATCAGCCACATCACACAAATCAAAGGCTGTGCTTTGGGTGGCCGTTACATACCTCAGCTTCCACGTTCTAAAAGCTAAGAGCACTTGTTTAGTCCTGGCCTTTTTATTTACAAATCTTTTTTTTTCTTTTTTAATTTCATCTAATTTTCTGTTTTCACTTTTTCTGCCAATCATGACATGGTGGTGGTGGTGGTAGCGCAGTGTTTAGGGCAGGCAGGTACATGTACAGAGGCCACAGTTCTCATGTGGCTGGTTGTGAGTTCAACTCCTGACTCATCAACCCTTTGCCACATGTCTTCCCTGTTTCCTCTGTCTCTCTCCACTATGAATAAAGGCCACTAGTGCCAAAAATTGGGCAGCATGCTGTAACATATGATACTATTTTGGGAAACATTAAACAGAGATTACATTTAAACAATATTTTATTATGCACTTGATCATTTATGTAGACCAATTATTTGGTCATACACATTTTATTATTCACAGTCATTCGCAAGAGCCATAACTGATACATAAATTCAATGCATCACATCTTAAGATAACAAGGCCAGGACTGAACAAGTGCTCTTAGCTTTTGGAACGTGGAAGCTGAGGTATGTAACGGCCACGCAAGCACAGGGCCATGCAAAGCACAGCCTTGTGATTTGTGTGATGTGTCTGATTCTGCTGGCACCGCCTCAGGAGCTGGTGGGGCATTGGTGGTATAGTTTGGCAGCATGGCTGCTTGCCAAGCAGTTGACCTGGGCTTCAAATCTCGGCTAATGCAAGCTGTCAGTAAACAGCATGGGTACAAAGCACACTGTCAGATGCATTTCAGATGAAAAACATGCTTCATGAGATTAAAAAAATGCTCACATTTGGCACACATCATCTCTTCTCTTAACCATTCAGCCAAACTATTGTCTTCGGTTGCATTCAGATGAGAGCAGGCTGAAGGTTTTGCTTGGCAAGACTCTTGAAGGAAAAACACTGCAGAATTTGGATGGAGGCTTTAATGCAGGCTAGTTAAATTGCACTTTACCTGTGGCAAAGATTAGATATCTCATTTTTTGGGCTAAAGCTTGGCTAGCAGAGGATGGTTTCGGACCTCTGGGTTACGGGCCCAGCACGCTTCCGCTGTGCCACTCTGCTGTCCAAGTGGCCAAGTGAGATAATTATATACAAAATCCAGAGGTGACCTTCAAACGGGCAAAGGTGTCAAAAACCAGTGCCTGCCTGCCTGCCTGGAAGGCGACTGCCTGAATATGCGGAAATTGGTTGACTTTGACCTCCTGGTTGTGGAAAGCGCCCCATCCTTTGGAGTCTGACAGTGTTCAGGGTAACAGAGGCAATGGGAGGCCTCTGCTCATGACCATGAACTTTTTCCATTTTCAAGACATTGTCCTGGCCGTCAAAGGCTACGGCCACAACTCTTCTCAACATGGCTGATTTTATGGCTAACATCTGGAAAACCTTAGTGATTTCAGAAGTGGTCCTTGTTAGTATAGTGGACAGTATCTCTGCCTGTCACGTGGAAGACAGGGGTTTGATTGCCTGCTGGGGAGCGTGGAAGAGCTTTTAGTCCTTTGCTAGCTGTTACCTGGTACCCAGAGTGTGTGAACAGCAGGCAGGAAGAAAAAGCAAACCTTCCTGACACCCTTGTGAGCTGGCTGCAGCTTGCATGCTGGGAAGAAGCCCTCTCCGTGCTGCACTAGTCCCACCACAGACAAGCAGCAGTAAAGCTGGACGGGATGCAGCTGGTGGACAGATGGAGCCACCCTACCCGCCGCTGAGAGGGCCGCCATTTTGCCAATTCATGTCAGGTCAAACTCAGTGTCAGCTGATGATCATGCACTGGATTAGCTGTTCTCTTGACCCATTGATTTGCTCTCTTCTTTCCCAGACTTTTGCTTTGCTAGGTAGTTCGTACAAGAAGTTGCGTTCACACTTGTAGAGCCTTTGAAAGGTGTCCAGGCCGTTTCACAGATGAGGTTCACGCATGATGAGGTGATAGTAACAGCTGTGACCATGTCAAGATTATTCTCATATGTTCCTGCCGCCATGCTGAAAAAAAGCAAAATTCAGTGGAACGTCAATGTTTCCGCCTGGTTTTGGACCAGGGACCTTTACCATGTGAGGCGAGGCGAACGTGATAACCACTACATCACGGAAACTGCACCGTGTTCCTTTCAACCTAAGTACGAGCAGTCAAAACAAGGAAACTGGGCACAAAACAAAATTCAGAAAGGAAAAAAATATATAAATATTCAAAAGTCCAAGTCTAAAACAGCATTCAAAAGAAAACATAATTTGTCAGAAATGGGATTCAAACCAACCATGGAGAGACAAACTGAAATTGTAAGGCATTTCCCTTAATCTGCAATTGAATGAATAATGATTTTATGGGATGATCTGATCATTTGTGTCAGACTGGCAATAGAAAAGTAAACAGCTTTGTCAGTGTTAACCTACCCTACCCTGCAGGAACAAATCTGAAAGCACCACTGAGAAAGCCAACATGGAGATGTTTCTGCCTGGTTTCGGACCAGGGACCTTTCACGTGTAAGGCGAACGTGATAACCACTACACTACAGAAACCCCGAGGAGACCACCCACCACCACATCATGATCAGCAGAAAAAGTGAGAAACAGAAAATTAGATGAAATTAAAAAAAAAAAAAAAAGATTTGTAAAAAAAAAAAAAAAGGCCAGGACTGAACAAGTGCTCTTAGCTTTTGGAACGTGGAAGCTGAGGTATGTAACGGCCACACAAGCACAGGGCCACGCAAGCACAGCGCCACGCAAAGCACAGCCCGTGATTTGCGTGATGTGTCTGATTCTGCTGGCACCGCCTAAGGAGCTGGCGGGGCATTGGTGGTATAGTGGGCAGCATAGCTGCTTGCTAAGCAGCCTGACCGGCTGGGGATGTTTTTCTCAGCTGGGAAGCAACGGCATAGGTGCAAAGCACACTGTCAGATGCAAGATGAAGAACAGGCTCCATGAGATTCATAAAATGCTCACATTTGGCACAAATCATCTCTTCCCTTAACCATTCAGCCAAACAACTGTCTTCGGTTGCATTCAGATGAGAGCAGGCTGAAGGTTTTGCTTGGCAAGACTCTTGAAGGAAAAACACTGCAGAATTTGGATGCAGGCTTTAGTGCAGGCTAGTTAAATTGCACTTTATCTGTGGCAAAGAGAAAGCTTGTTTTTTAGGCTAAAGCTTGGCTGGCAGAGGATGGTTTCGATCCATCGACCTCTGGGTTATGGGCCCAGCACGCTTCCGCTGCGCCACTCTGCTGTCAAAACTGCTGGGTGCTTGGTGAGAAATAATAAAAGAGGTTGTCCTGCCAAGAGTGGAGATGATGCATTTCTGGATTTTTAGATGAGCAATGATGACATTAACGTTGGAATAATAGTCATATAAGTTCTGTTTTATATACAACTAGATTTATTCAGTGTTTTACTCTGTATTTAAATACTATTTACTGTATAACAAAGTATTTTTATGTATTGTTGTGTGATTGGTCTAAATACGTAGATACCGTGACATAATGACGTATAGGGGGAATAGGAAATCACATCTGTTATCTTATGGGTTACGCACCTGCGAGTCTAAGTCATGTAAGGTTCCGTACCAGTTCAGTAAAAACGGTAAACTTTATAACCATGTATGTCTCTCTGCACCAACATAACATGGTGTCAGAAGTGCGTCTCAGACCACGCGAGGGAAGAGTGAAGTGCTGAGTGTTTTTATTTTTTGGGAAAAGACAAGTGAGTGATTACAAAAGTTGCTACTGTGTTCAATTAGTTAATTCAGGCACCAAAATGAGCACTGAAGATCAAAACGTTGCACGGACAGTAGGAGCCCCTGCAGGAAGTGACGTGCGAGCTAGAGCCTCCAGAGCTGTAGCATCGGCACAAAGCAACGAGGGAGCAACACGAGCACCTGTACAACCACCACCACGTCAGCCCAACGTCCCACCAGCTGCCTTTACCATCCAACCACCTGAAGCAATCACGTTCTCAAAATCGCTGGAGTGGGAGAAGTGGATACGAAGGTTTGAACGTTTCTGACTGGCTAGCAATCTCAACCTCTCGCCTGATGCTAACCAGTTGAACACTCTCATCTACTGTATGGGTGACGAGGCTGACGACATTCTCCATGGACTGGAGTTCACTGAAGCTCAAAGGCAGTACGAGCCTGTTAAGAATGCCTTCTACAAGTACTTTGTCCCTAAGAAAAACGTCCTTTATGAGAGGGTGAAATTTAATAGGGGAGTGCAGTCAGGAACAGAAAGTGTGGATTCTTTTATCACAGTATTGTATGCCCTTGCCCAAAACAGTGATTATGGCCCACTTTACGAGGAACTGATCCGTTACAGTCGTTGGACTGAGAGACATGGCCTTATCTGAAAAGATGCAATTGGACAAAGAGTTAACACTGACAAAAGCTATGACAGTGGCAAGATAATCCAAAGCAATTAAAAGACAGCAGTCTGATTTAAGAGCAGATGCTCAGACTGAAAAAAGGACCATGGAAGTGGATGCAGTGATGTTCAAAAATAAGAAATACATGCAAGGAAAGTTTAAGCCAAACATGCAGCAAAATAAAAGTGGATCTGGGCCGAAAATGCATTCAGATAAATCTACCTGTCACAACTGAAAGTGTCCAGCCAAAAATGTAGTGTGTCACACATGCTTGAAGAAAGGCCACTTCCAGAAGGTCCGTAGGAAAACAACGTCTGTGAATGCAGTAGGCTTTTCAGATGAACAGCCTGATGGCCTCTTCCTGGGCTCTGTCGAGGCCAGGACAGACCCAATGGTCCGTGGATTTAGAAATCTGCAACTGCAAAGTTAGGTTTAAGATTGATTCCGCAGCAGATGTGTCAGTCATCCCGCAGCAGACGTACACAGCGATCATGGAACCCGACGGTGAACGAATACTGGCCCGAACCGACAAACCTCTTCGGCTCAGGGGGAGGCTGCCTCACTAGTCCACACTAGTGTTGATTTAGTTCATGACAACTATGAATTCATTTACAGCCTTTTTTCCATGAAAAAGATGAGACAATGACAAGAGAGGATCAACGTCAGTAACACTACTGTAAAGATTATCAGCACTAAATATCCAAAATGAAGATATAGACACACTTTTTAACTGAGAAAAAAGATTCAACCTTTAATGACATCAGCAGACCATGTGACCTCACAGCACAGCAGTTTATTTTTATATCCATAGAAGTACAATAGTGGTCTCCTCCTTGTCTTCTTCTCTCCTGTGCTTTGTATGTCTCCTCCTATCACTTATCTAGATGTTACCTGTCTCGATATCTTTTATTATGTTTCACTGTAAATGCATTGTACGGCGCAGCCGAGCGACTAGTGCTTGCTTGGATTCATCAATCCTTTTAACCACGCATTTGTATTAAACTGTACCCTTCTGTGCTTTTGTGCAAACCGTGTTCACAAACACGGGGAAATTAACACAGGACAATGAATCCACAATTATACCGATGGCATGTCATGTGTTGGGCTGTTTTAGTTTTTGCTACTTAAACATGAACTGATCCCTTAACTCTGCTAACGTCATTCATGTAGCTAATGCTACGAAACACCAGCTAATGCTACGAGGCGGATGGTTAAGCTACCTCGTAGTTAGGCTACTAATTAATAATTAGCCTACACACGGGGGTCTTGGCCGGAGACACTTTCATGTTGAGAGGGGCAATGAAATGTGGCCTTTAATTATCATGTTAACAGTTACGTAGCCTATTGCATTAACTAACTTAACGTTGCTTGTGGCAAGAGGGAAAAACTCTTGCGATGCTTGCTGGTCCGGTCAGAGTTTTGGCGATGAGGTGCGGTGATGTGGTGAAGAGCAAAGTGGGGGAGGGACTGAAATGTGAGCTGAGCTCAGCGCGCTCTGCTGGACAAAATAAATCATTACACCAGCACTTTATTATTTGTCACACATTTTTTTTTCTATCGGAGCGACATTTCACCGATACGATAGAATCTCCGATAGAACGGGAGTCCGTTCTATCGGGCCCCGATATATCGGTGAACGATAATCGGTCGGACACTAAACCTGACGTCAATATTTAAGGGACACTTCATCAAAAAAAAAGACTCAAACACAAAACTTCACAAAATCCCAAAGTTATCTAAACTGCTTTCCACACATTATTTAGTTTTGGAGTGTTGAGATGAACTGAATCTCTCTGTTGATCACAACTCAATAAAATATGTCTCATAGGAAAAAAAAGAGGGGTTTCTATTTGTGACTGCACTTATTTCTGCATTTTCCATCCACATGATTTCACTGAGCTGTAGTTAACACAAAGATTCAGTTGGAGCAATGACATCACTGCTGGACATATTCAAGCTCATTTATTCTCCATAACTGTCAACAGAAATGAATGTGTGCTAAACTGTTGAGAGAAATGTGGATTCTGCTTGAAACTCTCAGCCAAATAAATAGTGGTAGTTTTTCAGGCGGCTGTTAACGACTGTTTTCCCTTCTCATTAGCTCAGAGCTCAGATAGTGGCTGGTGGTGGTGGAGGTTTGTTGGTCTCCACCAATACTGAGACCAAAGCTACGCCCTAAAACAGGACTAGTGATTATCTGACAAATCTGATGCTTCACAGCTTCACAGGAGCAGGAAGGACACAAGACATTTGAAGAAAAGGGACAGAAATGTAGAAAAAGACCTCTGACAACATGAAGATGATCCTGGACATTTAGCTGATGTCACTGCAGCTGATTCAGATCAAAGTGACAGATTTGGAACATGATGAGAACCATTTAGAGCAACATCAGTCAACTTCAAGAAGCATTCAGCTTTCACAAATGTAGACACACGTCCTTAGTCAGGTTATGAAGTCAGAAACAGGCTCAGGCTGCTGTTTTTGACTGAATGGGACTGATTTTTCGGAACATCCTAACCTTGTTAGCAGCTGCAGGCTATTTCACTGTTTCACCAATCAAACTCCTTCTGGACCAGAAAAAACATCATCTTATGATCCCACCACATGGAAACTGGCTTTTTCACACAACTAAAGCGTTTGTCCATGTTTTTAGTTCACTTGTTCCAAGAAAAAAAAAAGTACCTCCTGATCTTTTTTCAACAAGGTAAAAAGCGCATCCCGTCGGTCTCTTGGAGATGATAGAAACATCCTGGTGAAGTTTCCAGGGTTTGGAGAAACTAGAAGTATCTGAAAGTTCATCTAAATCTCCAAAAGCCAGGAAATGTGATCAAATGCTGCCTGATGAACCCTGGATCTACCAACTTCTGAGCAGGTTGTCGGAGGAGAGCCGTCGCTGTGACGTCACTTCAGAACGCGTCACAAAGAGCTTTCTGGAGACAACTCACAGATTTAGACAAAGGGATTAAGATGAAAAGAACAGGAACAATGAATTAAAGTCATGGAAAGAGGCACAAAAATGAAAATATAAATCAGAATAAAAATTAATTTAGATTAAAAAAACGTTCTTCTCCAATCAAAGTTTGGATAATAACTGGTGTGACTGGTGCAGCATTGCATTAAATGAAACAAAGACATTTCAGCTGAACTTTAAAAGTGTCCAGAGTTAATATCAGCAGGAAGTTTCTTCCATCTGTGTGCAGCATCGTGGCTAAATGCTCCTGTTTGTTTCTAACTCCATGTTCTACCAGCTGACTGTCCCCTGAACATCTCACAGCTCTACATGCTTTATATCCTACAATGATCCTACACAATCCTACACAAATGGACATGACAAAGACACAAAGTAGTCCCATCCATGTCTTTTAGATAGGACTTAAACCAATTTAATGCAGTGCCAGAAAGCCCTACCCAGTTTTTCAGCTGGTCTAGTCAGATGTTCTGGTCGACCGTGTTGAATGCAGCACTGAGATCCAGTAGTACCAGGACTGAAATGTTTCCATTATCTATGTTCAAGTGGATGTCATTAAGGACCTTAACTAGAACGGTCTCAGTGCTGTGATGTGGCCAAAAACCTGACTGGTAGATATCAAAACAGTTATTTAGCATCAAGAAGTTGTGGAGTTGTTGAAAAACAGCTTTTTCTATAATCTTACTCAGAAAGGGGAGGTTTGATGTTGGTCTGTAGATGCTCATGAGTGATGAGTCTAAGCTGGTCTTTTTCAGGAGTGGCTTGATGACGGCTGTTTTTAGGCTCTGAGGAAAGACTCCTGAGAGCAGGGAGGTGTTTACAACCAGTAAAATATCTGGGGCTGTGCATCCTGAAACAGTCTTGAAAAACCCTGTTGGCAGGTATCAAGACAGGAAGTGGTGGTTTTCAGATGGCAAATGATCTCATCCAGGGTTTTTGGGCTGATTGGAGAAAAGTGTGTCATGGTGTTTATGTCTTTGAGTGGTTACAGTGGTGACATATGTCCTGTCCCTGGTATGGAAGCACTGAGTAGTAAAGAAGGAAGCAAACTGGTTCCAGGCCCGGTTGGACAGGAGTTCTGGGGTTACTGACACAGGAGGGTTAGTTAACCTGTCAACAGTAACGAACAGGAAACGAGCATTATTACTGTTCTTAGCAATGATGTCAGAAAACAATGATTGTCTTGCATTTCTCAGCTCCAGATTATAAATTCTTAGGCTTTCTTTATAGATCTCATAGTGAACCTGCAACTTTGTTTTCCACCACCTGCGTTCAGCTTTCCAACATTCTTGTTTTTCAGCTCTTACCAGCGTGGCATTTTTCCACGGAGCTCTCTTTTTGGCAGCGATCACTTTGACCTTGATGGGAGCAATGACATCAATAATGCTTTTAATTTTACCATTGAAATGATCCTCAAGATCATCACCTGAGGCCCAGGAGAGAGGGGGTGAGGGAGAGAAAGCTTGTTGAAACATTTCACTGGCATTTTCACCCATGTATCGTTTTTTTTGACAACCTCTGTTTAGATGTTCTTGTTGACAATAACAGCACTCTCAAAGAAAACACAGGAATGATCAGATAGAGCAACATCCATCACCATGACCTTGGAAATATTCAGACCTTTGGAGATGACTAGATCCAAACAGTGCCCTTTGTTATGCATTTTTTCTTTCACATGCTGAGTTAGACCAACATTATCAAGAACACAACACAACTCTTTGGTCATTCTGTCCTGGACATTATCAGGATGAATGTTGAAATCTCCAACAACAGCAACACAATCAAAATCAACACAGATTATTGACAGAAGTTCAGAAAAGTCTTCAAAAAAGCTTGTAGAGTTTTTAGGAGGCCTATATATGTTCAGGAACAGCACTCGACCAGGGGAATTCATCTGGAGAGCAACATATTCAAATGATGCTAAGTTTTTATCAGACATCTGTTTCCATCGGAAGGAGTCATTGAAACAAAACAGCCACTCCTCCACCTTTCTGATGTCGTCCAGCTTCACTCACACTCTTGAAGTTTGGAGGAGTTGCTTCAATAAGAACTACTGAATCATTTTCTCTGTCTAACCAGGTTTCTGTTAAAAAGAAGAAATTAAGTTTGTGCTTTGAATTAAAATCATTGATTAGAAGATCTAACATTTAGTAAATCCAGTTTCGGTGTGCTGGGAGCATTATCTGTCCAGTTTCTGTTATGGGCAGGTTGATGAGGAAAAACAAGATTTGAATATGTTGATCAATCTTGTTTCTCTGCATATTTACCAGCCTTTTTCTGTTACCTATTAAAACGGGGATAGAGTCCAACTTTCTCCGATTTGACAAGCTACATTCCTCCTCCTGTCATTTAAAAGAATAGAAATTGTAACACCTTCTAATAAACAGGGTTTCGTCTTATTCTGGGAAAAATTCTCGACTGCTGTGGTCTTTGCAGTCTGAACCCTCCACAAATCACATATCAGAGTGGAGACAGACTCTGATCCAGATGTGGAGGGATGGGAGGGAGCGGGGCTAGACGCTGTAACTTCAGCTGCTGTGGTGGGGGCGAGGCTGGGGGCTGTGGCTTGGGCTTCTCTGGTGGTGGTGGGGGTGGTGAGGCCAGCATTGATCCACTCCATCATTTGTTCCTCTAAATTTCAGGTGGTGGTGGTGGTGGTGGGGTGATCTTGGTCTCTGATCTTGGTTGTTGGGGGGTTTGGAGGCTAATAAAGATCCTTCCTCTTGTCTCTGATTTCTCTCCTCTTGTTGGATGGGGGCAGATGCAGTTCCTCCTCAGAGTCTTCACTGGCCTTTGTTTGGTCTCCTCTATGAGATAACTCCTTGTTTATCTCAGCCTTGGCGCCAAGCACAGATGGATGATGTAGGGCAGTGATTCCCAAAGTGTGGGCCGCGGCCCCCTACCCCACGGGCTGCTGATCCTTGCGGGGCTCCTGTTGCCGAGGCGGTCCGGCAGGACGCTCCACCTCTGGCTCCCGTCTCGGAGATCAGAGCACCATCTGCCCCAGCCCCTATGGACATCCAGGAGGAACATCCCACCTTCGTCTCCCGACCCTGTCTCCACTGTGGCCAGGGAGGGTCCTGTACCCCTTAAGGAGGAGGTCCGGTCTTTTGAAGACGTCTACCACCGACTCACGTCGTCCCTGAAGGGGTCGACTGACGTGAGTCAGTGGATCTTTGTGTATGACATCCTCCTGAGGCATGTGACCCTCTGGTCCCAGCTCCTTCAGTTGCCCGAGTTACGGACTATATACGGGGAACTTAAGATAATAAGGGAGGAGCTGGTCCTTAACACCGGTTCCAAGGCGGTTGACGTGCCTCAGCCCAGTCTTGTTTCAGAGGTGGTCGACGCACGCTCTCCCGGTCTCATTTCTGAGGTGGTCGATGCACCACCGCCCGATTAGGTCATGGACGCGCTCTCACCCGTTCCCGAGGCGGTCGTTGACGCGCTCTCACCACCCCTTGTCGCCGAGGCGGTCGTCGACGCGCTCTCACCTGTTCCCGAGGCGGTCGTCAACATGCCTCACCTCGCCTCCGTGGCGGAGGCTGGAAGTGCAGGCGGCCGAGACTCTGCCCGAACCCCTGCAGCAGAAGCTGCAGGCGGCCGTGACTCTTCCGGCAGCTCATTGCCTCCTGGCTCCCGTGCGGTGCCGCAGCCGCCCTCTTCACCAGCTCCTGGTTCCAGTTCACCGCCTCCGTGGCCGTCCCCCTCATCAGTTCCTGGTTCCAGTCCGCCGCTGCGCGGTCCTCCACCTCGTCAGTTCCTGGTTCCAGTCCGTCGCAGCCGTCCACCTCGTCAGCTCCTGGTTCCTGCCTGCCGACGCAGAGGCCGCCCGCCTGAACTGTCTCTGTTTTGCCTGCACTGCTAAAAAGGGATTTTAAGAAAGTAAAAAAAGCCTTGTATCAAGGAAATGAGTTTTTTTTTTTCCAAAAAGAAAATTAATCTTGTCAAGCATGTTTTGTATTATAAATGATCTCATTTTTAGAAAGTACATTCTACTTTTTCTTGATAAGAAGTATCAGCTAATTTTGAGCTAGAATGAACCAGCTCTCACCACCCCTTGTCTCCGAGGCAGTCGTCGACGCGCTCTCACCTGTTCCCGAGGCGGTCATCAACACGCCTCAGAGAGTATGAAAATGTTTTACAACAGAACCCAATGAAGGATCAAGATTATTTGCCTTATTTTAAGAGTAAGACCAACTGTACAATTTCTCAATTTAAGAATACCATAAACAAAGGACAATTACAAGTTTTCTTTATTTTCATTACTGGCCATCTGAACCAAGCAGAAACATGTTTCATATCTCAGATGACAGCAGGCTGGTCTACACAACATAAAACAATTAAACATGCTGGATGAAAACTGCATGGCTCACAAACAAAACAAAATGACCAAAATGAAATGACCCTTGACTCATTCTGAATCACAATGTACTTCACAGGAAATGGGGCAGAGAGAAATGTGGTTTAAGCAGTAGGATCCTGCAGTATCAGCATTAGACTGCAAATTGATTGCTGATCTGCAGTATTAACAATCAGATTAAACTTATTTCACTACATGGAAAGAAGAGGGTGGTATGGTGGTTTGGTGGTTAGCAGTGTTGCCTCACAGCTGGAAGGTTCCTGGTTTGAACCTTGGCAGGGGTTGTGAATTTGAGATTTTCTTTCTAGTTTTAAGCCCCATTTTAGTTGTTCAGAGGCAAGAACTTTATGCTTATTTTAAGATTTCTTGTCAAGTAAAAAAAAGCTTACCCCATTGGCAGATTTTTTTTTTTGCTTGATACAAGATAAATTTCATTGGATTTAAGAATACTTTGCTACTTTCTAGTAGGGCTGTTTTTGCAGTGTGGAGGCCTGGTGACTGTCAGGATTTTTGTTTTTTTTGTTAGGTTTGTATAGGAGGCTCTTTGGGAGTACGAGGTTTCTGACCATTCCATGTACATACTGAAGGGTTCAAAAAGCCATCAATAAGCTTGTTGGACTCCATAGTGGCTGCTCTTAGTCAGCCTGTTTTCATCCTGTTGAAGGACAGAATTTGGAGGCACAGTCGGGGAAAACCTGGAAAAAGTACTTTTCTTTGCAAGTACAATGTGAACCTACATGGGGAAGTCCTCTCATAATTTCAACCACAACTCCTGAACCACTTCCACTGCAGCACACAGAAGGAAGAAGTGTTACTTCTATGAAACTTTTAAAGTCATTCATGCTGATGGAATGTATGGTAGCTATGTGGTTCAAATCTTTTCAATAATACTTTTTCCCAAGACAGGATCAACTAAAGAAAAAAATATTTTTACTCCTGAAATTGTCTTGTGATACTGCCAGAACAGGTTTGTTCTCTCCTTGTTCAATCAGTCTGCATCATTTGTAGACCAGCTTTGTAAGAATTCCTGTCTTGAGTTAACAAATAAACTGCCTCTCACATGTGAAGCACATGGACTACCCAGAATCTTCTATTCCACAGCTTAAAAGTTAGCTACAAATGCCATGCTATACACTGGCTCTCACTGGCTTTTTGTATTCTGCAGTATTGCATTGTGGGTAAGAAGCACAAAGAGAAAACCAGTGAAATGTCACAAATGACCTCAGGTGGGACTTGAGGCCACAAGCCCTGGCTACAGCAGCCAATGCCTTCTCCATTAGGGGTCAGAGGTCAACAAAGACACAGCAGCAAGCACGGGGACCAGTCCAGGGATACTTACTGTGAGACTAAAAGACTTTAAATGTCTGTGACTTCATCTACCAGCTTGGTGTTGGGGTCTCAGTTGTCCTGATCTTCATCTGGGTGTCCTGGAGTCCTTGTGTGGAGGAGTTGAACCTGCTGGATAGCTGAATGAAGGCCTCTGGGAGGTCAGAATACAGGTTTCAGAGACTTTGGGAACAGGGGTGTGTTTCCAGCTGTGTTGCTTCACTCTGGACTGCAGGCAGGTCAGTTTAGACTCATTACAGTCTGCTGGAGATGTCCACAATGTGTTTTGGTCTGATTTTGCTTTAATAAACAACATCTCTTCTCCAAAGAGACATCATCTGGATAGCAGCAGATGTCAAGTTACAGCTATTCTGATTGGTTATAGAGGCACTTATTACATAACATTACTGCTGCCTTAAGGCTGATTTAAACTCGAACGTCAGGTCGTCTGCGTCACCTACGCAGACAACGCAGAGGTGCCCCCCCACCCTACGCAGACTCCCTTGCACCTCTCCAAAAAAGTAACTATGCAGAGAGTGTGAAGAGGGGGAGGAGAGAGGAGCGAAAGGAGGCCTCTGATTGGTCAATTCTACATCCACATAGAAAAGAGAGCATCATTGAAGAAATGAGGAAGTACCCACATCTGTACGATTCTGGTTCTCCACGCCACAAAGACAGCACATATTCTAGTAATTCATGGAGGGAGATAGTGATGAATGTGGGTCTGGATACAGCCGAGACGGTGAGGAAGTGGAAAAACGCAAGCGATAAGTTTAGTAAGTTTAGCTCATTCGTGATTGTCGCTCTCGCGTTGTGGCTTAGAATAACACAGTGGAGACCGCGTTTGGGCATAAATCCAAAATAACTGCGACACATTGCTGCGAGAGTATACACAACCCTTAAGAAGCATGATGAATTAAGCCCCCAAAAAGTACGGCAGGACTTTTTCAAACTGATCGTCCCTCTTGCGTTGTGGTGTAACATAGCGGAGACTGCGCGAGTATAAATCAAAAGTGACGGTGACACATTGATGCGAGAGTATACACGGCCCTCTAGTCAACTATTTTAACAAGGAGACAATTTTGGAGCTCCTGGAAGATAAACAATACAGGAACGACACAACTGGCTACTAGTAAAATGACAGTGTAGTGGTTCACCTCGTAATTATTCATAATTTATAACAGAATGGAGGGTTGAGAACCAAATCTTAACTCTAATGTTTCAAAGGCTGTTTTAGTGCAGGCTTTGGCTTTGATGTACAGGCCAAGAAAATAATAATAATCTTGCTGACAAAATGAATTATCTTCCAGAAGAGACAGAAAAACATTGCAGGAGTCAAAAACCTATTACTTGTTATAAAACTGAGTGTGTCTATAAAAAAAACAAAAATAATACACATCTATGGATGAGCAAATGAGAAAAAAAAATCAATTCAATTTATGAAAACTTTATTGATCCCCATAAGGAAATTAATAGTTGCAGTAACAGTCATGATTTAAGTCTCTTCAAAGATTCATTGTAGAAGGTTCCAACTGAGTTCAGGAGGCATCTCCTGTAACGTCTGTGTTACAGCAGATCTGAAGAAGCCTCTGTCTGAAGACACTGGTGCTGTAGAGGTTGTTCAGGGTTGTCCATGATTTTCTTCAGTTTATGAAGTATCCTCCTTTGCTCCATCAGCTCCAAAACAGTCCCCAGAACAGAGCCAGCCTTCTTCATTAGTTAAAAAAGGAACTTAAAGAACACATAAAAACATTAATGAAGTCATACTTTCAGTCAAAAAGTCCTCTGGAAGACAAGATTTTTAGCAAACTCTGAAGAAGAAAGGATCAATCACTAGTTATCAAAAAAAAAAAAAAAAAAAAAAAAAAAAAAAAAAAAAAACACGCTAGAGATGAACCAGAAACCAGGAACAAAATTTTAAAAGTTCAATCCACACTTGATGAATAAAGTAACTATACAGACTCAACCATGGCCTTGTAACATAAGAATTTAGGTATATCTCATTTATAAGTTATATACACTATAATGTGTTGTGTTCTAGTGAGACAGTCAATCGGGACGTAAACGATGCACTGACTACAACAGAGGAGCAAAGTGGATTTATTGTCCAAGTTGTATACAAGTTCAGAGGTCATTCACTCACATCCCAGAAGGCAGATGATCAGAAATGACAATTTGTCAGTAAGAAACAGCCGTCTTTAAACATCGCATGAATAACATGGGGACCTTGAGATAAGTTTTTTTAGACGCCTACGTGTCAAAACTTAGCAACTTGATGGAGCCAGAACGATAATCAAAAGCAATGGCCCTCAACAGGCCAAAATCTAGAACAACAGTCACGGACTTATGAATCAGCGTTATACAATAAGGCCCCAAAATGAAGTTTTAATATAACAAACCTTCATGAAAAAGAAAGCAAGCTAAAAGAAAATATAGACGTTAAGAATAAAAATAATATTTATAACAATCATAAGTTATTACACTGGTTCTGAGAACTTTGAACTCATATAATTTTGTAATTAATAAATCCAAAATGGAATTAACATTGATCATTCATTATCTATGGTTCTAAAAGTTGTACAATCATCAAGAGTTGGATCATTTTAATCATCATAAAAACAAAATGATAATGAACATGTAGAAAAAAACATTGTCAAATTAAATTTACACTGGGTTTACGAATGTTCACCTCGAGTCTCAAGAGGAGCATCTTCACAGGAACACAGGCTGGAAGGTTTACAAGCTTTCTCCCATAATTAAAATAAGGGTTCAGCTGAATCTGCTGATGCTTTCTGAGATACACTGATCACAGATTTAAACGTCCACCCACTTACTAGTCGGCACCAGAAATATTAGTCGTTTAAACCAATTTGTGTTTTATTCATGTACAAGGCCGCTTAGCTGTCATAGCCAGCCACTAGTCGGGGCTACAGAGCCGTCAGACAGCAGTTTTAAAACGGCACGGTGGGAGAATAGTCTCACAAAACCTGCGTGGTTTGGCGGTACTTTAATCTAGAAAATGAAAACAAGGTAGTATGTAGACTGTGTCAGAAACAACTGGCATACAATCTCTTGACTGGAGCAATGCGCAACCACATTCCACTCAAGCATTTGGATTTTAATCTGCACGAGACGACGGCTGCTGATGCTAGCGGTGCTAGCCACTCTCAGGCCGATTTAACATTGTTTACCCGGAGACGGTGTTCTCCCGTCCGGTCTGAGAGGATAACGCAGCTCATCATGATAATGACTTCGCAAGATATGCTTTGAATGTTTCAAATTCTGTTTCGATGTTTCAATAAATTGTGCTAAATTTAAATTTTCACTGTTTTCTGAGTGTTTTCCCCTTTTTTTGACTAGTCGACTAGTCTTAATTAAAATTTTCATTTAGTCAACAGGGAAATTAGTCGCCAGGAACATCCCTACCCGCGACCCGCTATACCTTAATAGCGGAGGTTCGGGCCCTTACAGTTTATCTCTGGTGTGAATACGTTGGTGTATCTTCAGTTGACCCAATTGGGTAAAAGCTGCTCCACACTGATCACATCTGCAAGGTTTTTCTCCAGTGTGGATACGTTGGTGTACCTTCAGATTACTTGATGCTATAAAAGCAGCTCCACACTCATCACATCTGTAAGGTTTCTGTCCAGTGTGAATACGTTGGTGCATCCTCAGATTACATGATCGTTTAAAAGAAGCTCCACACTGATCACATCTGTAAGGTTTATCTTCAGAGTGGATACGTTGGTGTACCTTCAGATTACTTGATTGTGTAAAAGAAACTCCACACTGATCACATCTATAAGGTTTATCTCCAGTGTGAGTACGTTGGTGTTTCTTTAATTCACCTAATGTGACAAAAGTTGCCCCACACTGCTGACATCTGTAAGGCTTATGGCCAGTGTGAATACGTTGGTGCACCTTTAGATAACATGATGTTGTAAAAGCCGCTCCACACTGATCACAGCTGTAAGGTTTATCTCCGGTGTGACTATGTTGGTGTACCTTCAGGTGACCCAATTGGGTAAAAGCTGCCTCACACTGATCACAACTGTAAGGTTTGTCTCCAGTGTGAATACGTTGGTGTATCTTTAAGTCACTTGATTTGATAAAAGCTGCTCCACACTGATCACAGCTGTAAGGTTTGTCTCCAGTGTGAATACGTTGGTGTATCTTTAGGGAGCTTTTTTGGGTAAAAGCTGCCCCACACTGATCACAGCTGTAAGGTTTGTCTCCAGTGTGAATACGTTGGTGCGCCTTGAGTTGACCTAATATGACAAAAGCTGACCCACACTGATCACATCTGTAAGGTTTGTCTCCAGTGTGAATACGTCGGTGAACATTTAGGTAGCCTTTTTGGTTAAAAGCAGCCCCACAGTGATCACACCTGTAAGGTTTGTCTCCAGTGTGAATACGTTGGTGCACCTTTAGATTACTTGATACTGTAAAAGCAGCTCCACACTGATCACATCTGTAAGGTTTTTCTCCAGTGTGACTACGTATGTGTTTCTTTAGGTAATCTTTTTGGGCAAAAGCAGCCCCACACTGATCACATCTGTAAGGTTTGTCTCCAGTGTGAATAAGTTGGTGTTTCTTTAGGTAAGCTTTTTGGGCAAAAGCAGCCCCACACTGATCACATCTGTAAGGTTTGTCTCCAGTGTGAATATGTTGGTGCATCTTTAGGTAGCCTTTTTGGGTAAAAGCAGCCCCACACTGATCACATCTGTAAGGTTTATCTCCACTGTGAATTATCTCATGCTTCTTTAGTCCTCCTGAAGTGGTGAAGACTTTGTCACACTGCTCACAACGGTAACCTTTGGATTCCTTTTTGCTTTGATGCTTCTGTAAAGACAGAGAGAAACACCAAATTGTGAGGTCACAAAAAGGTCCTGAATAGGACATAAGACATTATCACAACATGAGTTCAGGTTATCCACAGTTAATCTCTACGGTGTGAACTGAAACCCTGCTGGGTTTGTACAGCCAATATGAAATCAACTGTTTTACTTTATTTCATATCCACCAAAATAAAATCAGTGTAATAAATAATGAACATTTATTGAATCCTGTAGTAACAATGTTTGAAAAGAAGCTGATGTGATGACTTCACCTCAATCATCTAACTTGTGCTTGAGTCATGATTACTGACACACTTTGACACTTTACGGGGAGGGCTTGAAAGTAGAGATAGACCGATATGAGTTTTGCTGGGACCGATACCAATTGTTAGTAGTTAAAAGAGGCCGATAACCGATATTTGGAGTCAATATTCATTTGCAGTAAAAGTGTGAAAAAATTGCCGTAATTGAATAATGCAAACACTGAACTTAATTGAAATGCCTAAAGTAGGGCTGAGCGATATGGCCTTTTATTAATATCTCGATATTTTTAGGCCATGTCACGATACACGATATATCTCGATATTTTGTCTTAGCCTTGAATTAACACTTTAATGCATACAATCACACCAATATGATTCTACATGTCTACATTAAAACATTCTTGTTCATACTGCCTTAATATATTAATTTTAAACTTGCATGCAAAAAGGGAGAAATCACAACTAAGTCAAACTTAACAAAACTGTATTTATTAAACAGTTACTAAACAGTGAGTGAGCAAGATTGTCACAGACAACATTTCAAAACAAGAAATTAGTGCACTTTTGTGCATGATGTAACTAACATGGCATTTCAAAACACAAAATTAAAGTGCACTTTTGTACATAATGCAACTAACATGGCATTTCAAAACACAAAATTAAAGTGCACTTTTGTACATAATGCCACTACAATATTTTAAAACAAATAAAGTGCCTTTTTGTGCATGATGTCACTAAGATGACATATCAAAACAACACTAAATTAAAGTGCACTTGTTGTGCATAATGCCACTAGGATATTTTAAAAGAAATATATAATGCACTTTTGTGCAGGATATCACAAAGGTAATTTCAAAATCAGTAAAATAAAAAATAGCTGCATAATAGGAAATCAAATGGTGAAAAAAAATGTATTTATTAAGGACCCTACTTTTAGTTTTTTTAGGCTATCAAAATCCTATGGTTGCAGCCACAATGCCTAAACATAAAACAATTCACAAAAGGTGAATGAGATTCATTATGGAAAGGTTTACAATTTCAGTTTTGGTTTCTTCTCTATGAAATGTATGGCACAAATAAAAAGTAAAAAAAAATATGTAGTTGTATTTTGTACCTTTGTGTCAACAACTAATGAGTACCAGATTTAGAGGTTTTGTGCCAAAAAAACACAAGCCTATCAACGGCGTCTGGTTTGAGAGATGCTCGATGGCATGTAACTATATTCCCACTGGTACTAAATACCCTTTCTGATGGGGAACTGGTGGCAGGCACACACAGATACTTTTTTGCCACATTTTTCAGGTTTGGGAACATTTCCTCATGGTCGTTCCACCACTGCAAGGGATTTGCTTCACTGTCAACACTAACAGACTGCAAGTAGGCAGACAATTCTTTTTCAATATGCTCTCTCTGTGATAGTGTGGCAGAGGATGTTGCTGCTGTTTTAAAGAAGCTTCCGAGGGATTTCTTCCTTAGTGGCTCTGCTGGCTGTGATTCTGTTGTTGCATCTTGAGGCAGTGAAGCAGCCATCTCAGCTGTGCCCTGGTCAGACTCGGATAGCATTGCCTCCATCTCGGTTATGGCTCTGCTCTTGATGTCCTCCACCTTTTCTTCTGTGCAGTATCTTGTCTTGAACCTGGGATCAACTAAGCCTGCCATGTCCAGCAGGTCGTTAGTGGAAGGATCAGAATACTTCTCCCTCAGGTAATCCTGGATGGAGGCTTTGATTGACTGGGTCAGTGGCGTGTCATCCTCCTGACGTGCCAAGAGGCTGGACTGGAAGAGATGGAGCACAGGCTTGACATAGGACACTGTGACATAGCTCTCACCGGATAGAGCGTCAGTGAATTCCAGGAGGGGTTTGAGAGCCTTGTGTACTGACTCTAGGACTTCCAGGTCTTGCCAGGTGAGAACGAGATGCCGGGTTTTCTTGTCTGCAGCTAAGACTTGTGAAATGGCTTGCTCCTGCTCCAGTACCCGCTCAATCATCTTCTCTCGGGATCCCCACCTGGTAGGAGACTCGCTGATCAGCTGGTGTGCAGGGAGATTCAGCTCTTGCTGCGCTGTGGCCAGGTCTCTCCTCCTCTTCCAACTGAAAGAGAAGCTGCTCACCACCTTCTTGCACACAGCAACAGCACGTTCAATACGGGGGTCCTTCATGCTTCTCTCTGAGAATGAAAACAAACATTTAAAAATGTTAAAATAATTTAAAATGTTATAGTAACTGTGAAGAAATCCACTGAGAATAACACCAAAACTAATATTGGTCATTCTTTTTTTATACAGTAATGTGTAGAAGTGAAGATGCTTTAGAAAAGTTTAAGTTTCAATTTCAAAATATAAAAAATGCACTATAAAGAGCAGTCTACTTTACTGACGCAGAAAAATAAAAAAATAACATGTAACATGTACATGTAGCTCCTCCATCCTTTTCCCACTGGGTCAATGATGTTATGTATTTCTTAAAGCTAGAAAAAATTAAGTACACACTCAAGGGATCCTCTCAATCTTTTTTCAGAATATGGAGGCCCTTTCTTGACTTTTATGACTCCTTGCAGGAACCCCTTGACATTGAATAGGATGGAATTCACACAGGATTCATCGCAGCAGCGACACCCCCACCCTCCCCTTTTTTTTTTTTTTTTTTTAATATATATTTTATTTCCTTTTTTTTCTTTCTTTGTTTTCTTTGTTGTATTTGGTTTTGTTTTGTGTCTCTTTTTTTCTCTTTTTATACTTTCTTACTCCCTAATTATTTAATCTAAACCTATGGGTAGGTGGGTGGGTGGGTGGGGGCATGAGATGGGAATGGTGAACTTGCTGTCAATTTATTTGTTGAACAATGCAGATTTATATTTTGGAGAGGAATGTGTAAACTGAAGTGATTCGCATTTGTTCTGTATTTCTCATCTCTGTGGGATAATAATTGTAAAAAACCAATAAAACATATAAAAAAAAAAAAAAAAAAAAAAAAAATAACATGTAAGACAATATATATAAAAACTCGGGTGCCTCAGCTAAGACGCACAGTAATGTACTTTTTTGAACAAAAACCACACACACTCACTCTCACTCACACTCTCTCTCTCTCTCTCTCACACACACACACACACTCTCTCTCTCTCTCACACACACCACTTTGCCACTTTAATTGCATTGATATAACATTATTTAGTTCTCTGTGTTCTGACCATGCAGTAGGCTGTTATAACATTGCTCATAATAAAGATGATTACTATTTTAACACTCACCAATTGCAAGATGCAGGCGATGGCCAAAACACTGTAGACGTGTCCACTGGTTCAGGCTCACAGCTTTGATTATGTTAGCGCCGTTATCGGTGGTGATGCACACCTGATGAGCTTCATTTAAATTCCATGACATGAGAGCATCTTGCAGACCTTGTGCAATGATACCGCCAGAGTGATCCTCAGGCAGAAAGCTCGTCTGAAGGCACTTGCTTTTCAACTCCCAATTGTCGATGTAGTGGACTGTCAAACTGAGGTATGGCTCACACGTTCGGCTGCTCCACATATCGGCAGTTGTGGAGAAATGGGTCACATTTGTGAGCTGACTGGCCAGCTCTTCTCTCACTTTAACGTACAACTCAGGCAGAGCTTTCTCTGCAAAATATTTGCGACCCGGCAGATAATATCGTGGATCAAGTGTGTGGATGAGCTTTCTGAACCCGGGCTTTTCAACCACACTAACTGGGGCCATGTCTTTTGCTATGTGGTGAGTTACTGCGGACGTTATTTCCTTCTGTTTCTGACTGTTTTTGTCGTACGGTGTTGATCTGGAAAGGGAAGACGCCAGACTCATTTGTGTGAGTGCTGGTTGCTTCGGCATTTTCTTTGAAATGGCACCGGCTGGAGATGTTGTGCGGAGTTTCAAGCACTCTTCATTTTGTAGCGGATGGTTTTTCAAATGATGGTATAAATTAGTTGCACTGCTACCTTTTGTGGCAACGCTTTTGCGACATATTTTGCACATCACCGTTGTTTGTTCAACATCTTCCTTCTTGAACCCAAACCACCACCAGACGATGGATCCTGTGCTGTGTTTCTGAGGAATTAATTCGTCTTCGTCCATTCGTTAGCATTAGCACCTGCTGCCGCTACCTTTCTGCTGGGCGTGGGCGTATGACGATGCACGCACGACAGTACGTGACTGACGTGTGTAACTAGGTGCGCTTGTTTTATCTCTCTTGAGTAGGAGAGACGAGAAAGAGCGAGAAAAGCCTGTAATTCAATGCCCGCGGCTAAAAGGCAAATGCGTGACAATGTATACTCGAATATTCACGATATAGTGATTTTGTACATCGCACAGAGTACAAGCTGCGATACATCAAGTATACTCGATATATCTCCCAGCCCTAGCCTAAAGCATGTTTAATGAATCACACAAATAGAAAATAATAGCTCCAGAAGTGCCTGAATTTTGTAGACTCAGAAACATCTCCTATAAAGTTGAATAAAAGGTTAAATAAATAGCTCTCTCAATTTTTTTTCACAGAAAATACAGTAAAATGTAATTATAACTACAATGATTTGTCTTTGTTTTAAGTTAAAACAACAAAAATACGGGGAGTTCTCAGGCTCAGCAGCACCTCTTGTAAAGTTAAATAAAAACTTAAATAATAGCTCTCTGAATTTTTTCACAATAAATAAAATAAAATTTCAATATAACTGAAATAATTTAACTTCAAACAAAAACAAAAAGTGCAGGAGTTCTCAGGCTCAGCATTATCTCTAGTAGATGCAAATAAAAACTTGCTTCTAGAGATCTTATACAGTAATAATATATAAAACAAAGTTAAATAAAATTTGTACTGAAATGTGTCAAATCAATCAGTACTACTCTCTCATCTTCCCGTTCATTTTCAGATCATAGGACCAGAAAGCTCATAGCAACGTTAGTAGTCGTGACTTTAACTACATACTATTCTCCACATTACATACCGTAATTTCCTATTGAGCGCACCTAAATATAAGGATCTGAATATTCGGATCTCAAAATAAATATGTGCAGTAGCTCTGTTTACTTCTCTGACCGACAGATCGATTGCCTTTAACTGAAAAGCTAAATCATAAGCATTCCTTCGTGTGTTTTCCATGATGAGGGTGTGTGCACGAAGCGTAAAATGACTGATCTGAAGAATTTAGTGTGAGTGTGTTTGATTTAATTCGAACAGTTTCATTGGTCCACTGTGACCGGTTCGGTAATTTCATTCTGATGAGGATAAACGTATTGACGGCATGAAGCTGGCCCGTAGAAATCTATACATTAGCCACATCGTTGTATAAGCTGTAGGGTTCCAAGTGTGAGAAAAAGTAACGGCTTACTGTCCGTAAAGTACGGTGTATTTTACCCGTTGCTAATACATAGTCTGCAGAGCGTTTAGAGCCAGATCGACGAACTAATTTTATGGTAAAAGCTAAGCAGCCTCCACCTTAGCGCTCCCTTAAACAAGTGAACTGAGTTTTTTATGCGCTCTCTTAATCACACACATGCTTTTCTGTCATGGACTGTTTCCATGTCGATATTATCAGCAGTCTTTTAAATAATTCACAGACATGTTGAGACGTAACACGAGTTAGCAGAGCTGCCGCTAAGGTTTACTCTGCTCTTACGTTATTCTGCTGCTCACTGTAACGTTAGTAGTAGTTGTGGGATGCAGAGTACTGGGATGTTTATTACAATTTCTGAAGAGCTTTCTGCATTTACCTTTGACACGTGTTTTCTGTTCGGAGCTTCTCACACAAGAAAACTTTTCCTCTCACTCTCCAGTGTGTGTGATGACAGCTTCTTCCTCAGAAGCTCCGCCTCTGCTGCTTAACCAATCAGAGGACGGGGTGAATAATGCAGGAGAGAGAGGCGCGACTGCATCTGAGCCCAAATAACCCAGTTTTAAATTCATATCAGCTGGTCGGATTAAAAAAAGGCAGATGCCGATATACGTCAAATTTCCAAATATCGGCCTGACCGATAATCGGTCGATCTCTACTTGAAAGAGCAACTGTTTTGGTTGCATATGCAAATTAAATTGTATTTGTGCAACCTATACAGATATATGTCATGACAGAGAGATAGACATTAAGATAACAAGATAGAGAGAGATAATGAGAGAGAGAGAGATGGAGGGAGAGAGAGAGAGAGAGATCTCAAGAGGGAGATATGGAGATAGAAATATTGAGATAGATCACAAGATAGAGAGATATAGAAAGACAGACACTGAGATAGATATCACGTGACAGACAAATATCCAGAGAGAGATACCAAGATAGAGATAGAAAGATATTTAGGCTGAATCCCATTTCACCCCTTGGCCCTACCCCTCCGTTTTGCGCGTTCATGTGGAGGGGTAGGGGTGTCCCAATTCCCATTATGACGGAGGGTAGGGCCAAGGGGTAGGGCTATATACCCCTCCAAACGGAGATTTTTTCCGAGGCACACTCCAAACGGAGGGGTATGACATATTTCCCAGAATGCCTCGCAAGACCGGCAAGATGACAACTCCCGCTACCAAAGAAGGCCACAAATGTAAGTATTTTCTCCATGAATAAAGTTCGAAAATGTATGAAAACCTATTTGTTGTCTATTTTAACATTGTTTCAATGTGTAGTGGTCATTTTCCTCGTAAAAAATCCCCCGAAAAAAATCGATAGTAGTCGAGGCGTCAGTTACGTGGTTACCGTTGCTAGAGTGAATGCTGCCGGCAGCCCTGATGATAATCTACAGTGATAAAGTTATCAATATAACTTCGGATAACGTTATTAATAATAACGTCGGGCAACCTCGCCGAAGTTATCGATAGTGATAGTAGTCGGATTCAGTTTGTGGTGCTCTGTAAGCAGCCCTGATGATAATCTACAGTGATAAAGTTATCAATATAACTTCGGATAACGTTATTAATAATAACGTCGGCAACCTCGCCGAAGTTATCGATAGTGATAGTAGTCGGATTCAGTTTGTGGTGCTCTGTAAGCAGCCCTGATGATAATCTACAGTGATAACGTTATCAATAATAACTTTGACAACCTCGCCGAAGTTATCGAGATCGATAGTAGTTGAGGATCCAGTTAAGTTAAACCCAAGTAACGTTAATATCACTTGTTTACATGAGACCAGAGGATAACAGTTTATCCGTGTGTATTGCAGGGACTCCAGAAGAGACGAGGCGCCAATTAAGTACAGAGTGGAAAATGAGCAGCGTTTTCTGAAATCAAAAGCTGCTGCCAAACAACTTGGGAGTGAGTTTTTTTCTTAATTATATTATTTTAGCTTGCTTGACAGCATACATACTTATTGTTGTTTTTTTTCTGTTTCATTGTTTTTACATTACTCCTCATATGTGTTGTGATACAGGACGTTGATTAAAGAGTTTGGGCTAGAGGGGAGGGTCACCTGCCAACAAGTTTCCAAAAAATGGGAAAACCTCAAAAAAAAAATAAGGTAAGCAAGAAGCACTTTAGTTGAAATTTTTAAGGCAATGCCTAAACTGTAATCTTTTGAAGTTACCTGTAATCTCTCAGTTAGCGCTGCAATGATTGAACTTAATATTTATAAGTTTATAACACTGTTTTTTTTTTTTTTTTGCAGGAGCTGAGAACTCCCAAGGCGGGGTCAGGGACAGATGCTGTTTTTTGTTTAATATACTTCTAAATTTGCCAAATAAAGTTCATTATGTTTTCTAATACAAGGTTGTGAGCATGAAATTCACAGCTAAACATTAACAAACACTGTAACAGATATTAGCATTAAATAGATTATTCAGAAAAAAAACATGACAGATGCCCGAAATACAATAACAAAAAACTATATACCATTGTCCATTTCTGGATCAGTCAGATTTATTGAAAAAAATAAAAAACAAAGAACTTGACACATCCCTGAGATAAGATATCTTAAAAAAAAAAAAAAAAACTATGGACATTGTCCATTTCGATCAGTCAGCATCCTCATCCTCATCTGCAGTAGCCTCGCAGACTGTTCATCGCTCTTCTGCTGAGGCGGAAAGTCCTGCGTCAACTCTGCCTCCACATTAAACCACAAACGCAGGACGGGCCGTTCTGGTTCAGTTTGCAGTATGCTGTAGGGTGACAGTCTGGAAACAGAAATATGTTCATATCATCAGTCTCAGTAGAAGAATTTAACTATAGTGTTATATAGGAGACATTTGGCTTTCCTCAGCCCAAAACCTAAAGCATTTACAATGCAGTCATGGTACATATTATCGATATGCACATTGATCCATGAGCAAACGGTAGAGAATGCAAAGTAACAAATGCTATCATAGTTACCAAGCTTTTGAGCACACCCACTAACGTTATCAGTATTTATAACTATCGTTTTGATTTTTTTCGAACAAAAAATTTAAAACAACCCACAATTGTAGACGTTTTTCACGCCCTTAAAACTAACGGTTTAAATGGCATCAGTTAAACTCGTTTTAAATAACCGTGTTCCTACCGATTGTAGCGTTAGCATGTAACACAGTATGTTTATGCACAAAAAGTTCTCCATTACATTCTACATACCATAAAACGATCCACCAGCATTCCCAGGCGTCGAAGGCGTCTCCTGTTTCCTTCATTCCTCCGTCTAGCAGCAGACAACCTAAAAAATCCCAAGCCCACGCAAAGAGTTATCACAGCGCAGACGGCATTTTTTTCCTGAGATCCGGCAAAAGCTTGTCGCATCTGGTTACGTAAGGCAGCGGCGACTGATGATATGGTTGGAAGGGGTCCCAATTAGGAGGGTTGACTTCAGCCTACCCCTTGGCACTCCGTTCAGGGGTAGGCTAAGGGGTAGGGTAGAAAAGAGAAATGGGATTGGGCCAAAGTCACATGAAAACTACAACTCACGACTAAAATGTTGCTTGAGCTTTGGTTATGATCTTATATGAACGGGAAGATGAGAGAGTAAAATTCAGAAATGATTTATCTGAACAAAGTGGTGGAAATTTTAAATACTATGAGCTCATTAAAGCCCGAAAGTGTGTGTCCTGTAAGGAGTTAACTGCACTCATAGCAATATTATACTTTTTTTATGTAGCCTTTGTCAATTAATCATTAATAAGTGTAGCAAACAGTTTTGAATGACAGGGTCCTCGTGAACAGATGTTTCTGAGTCTAGGAAATTCAGGCATTTCTGAAGCTATTATTTTCTTTTGTGCGATTCAAAAACATGCTTTACGCATTTAATGAAGTTCAGTCTTGCATATTAATTTGTACACCAATTTTTACACTTTTACGGCAAATGAATATCGGCTCCAAATATCGGTTATCGGCCTCCTCTAACTCCTAATAATCGGTATCAGTATCGGTCCTGAAAAACCCATATCGGTGTATCTCTAGTCCAGGAATACTTCCAGAAACTACCGTCAGTACACACAATCCACCGTTCCATCTGCAGATGACAACTAAAGATCTATCATCAAACAGGAAGCCATATTTGAACATGGTCCAGAAGAACCGCCCTGTCCTGTGGACCAAGACTCATTAAAAACAGACTGTTTCAAAGTGGGAAAGTCTTCTCTGGTCGGACCAGTCCAGATCTGATTCTGTTGGTGATCAGAGACGCCATGTCCTCCTAAAGAGGAGGGAAACCTTCAAAGACAACCAGAAACTCTTCAGCAGCTGGAAACCTGAATCAGGCAAGAAAGGGACCAAATTCAAAGACCAAAACTCCAGAAACCCAGAACATTGATGCCCAGACATCTTCAAACTGTTCTGAAAAGAAGAGGAGATGGTCCACCATGGTGAAATGCCTGTCCAATATTTACAGACCTGCCGCAGGAATCACATTGAAATGAGCTCAATTGTGATACAACTGTAAAACTCTCAGTAAACATTTGTTATGTAAACGGTTTGTTGTGAATAAATTATTGCTCATTGTTTGAAAGTCTTTCTGGGTCATCTGAAATATCTAAGACAGCTAATATTTGGCTATGTGCATTTAATGAAACCTGATTGTGTTCTTCTATGATGGAGTCCAATACCGACTTTAAAGGTTGACAGCTGAGAGCCATTTTTTATAATCGTTGTTCAGTAGAACAGAGTTTTCTGTTATGGCAGCAATTTTTGACCCGTTGGCTTGCCATAGCTCTGTCCCCACCAGCAGCCCCTCCCTGGGAACAGAAACCCAAACAAAGACCGCATTGCTGCAGAGGTCTGGTTACACAGAGCGATATAGAAATGTACGTGATTCATTTAAAAGTGTAAACTAGCAAACAGGGGTCCCCAAACCCCCGGTCTCGGGGTTGGGGACCTCCGGTCCTCCTTGGTACGAGCAGCAGAGAAAAAAAAATAAATACTTCCATTATTACGGTGATTTTATATGAGTCTAAATGAGTTTTTTGATTCTCTCCGTTACTCCGTCTATGACTACCTTGACACATGACAAGACTCCCAGACCGTGTCAATCAAAAAAGAGTACTTTGGGAGCCGATTATAAAATAAGGGCTCTAAACTGTCAACAAGGTTAAAGTCGATATGGAGTCCATCATAAAAGAAACACATCAGGTTTCATGAATAAAGGCACATAAAACCAATAAGATAGGCCGGGTCTTAGAATTTTAGATGACCCTGAGATAGTGGACGACGGGCTTCATGCTGTTTGTGGATTTCTACAAAGCATTTGATCCCGTTGAAAGCCATTTATCTAAAAGCCCTTAAGAAATCGGTTTTGGAGGGTTTTTTCCTCAGCTATAAAAAGTCTACACAACAAAAGTAAAGGTGAGTAGACCAGAGGTGCGTGTGTTCCCAGATTCAACATTTCTAGAGGCATTAGACAAGGGTTTGTCCAGCTTCAGCAGAATCTTCTACTGGTGGAGCAGCTGCTGTCATCATAAATCCAGGTGAGATAAACGCTATCATATTTAGGAACGAGAGCTTGCTATCACTCAACTGGAGGATGACACGACTCTTTTCTTAGAGATAAAACCCGGTTTTACTGCAATAAGTTCTATAAAGAGTTTTCAAGGCCTCGGCTTTAGTCTGAATATCAGTCAGTGTGAAATTATGTCCATTAAGACTGTTTGAGATCATCCATCAGTAATAATGACCAATAAACTCTTTAAATTAATGACCCGTCCAGTGATCATACTGTTCAAAGATCCAGAAAAAATTGAAGTGAAAGGACTTTTGTTCTGTGAGCGTTCAAACAGTCCTCATCTGTTTTGGCTGTCCTGTGTCCAGAACCTTTGGATCCATATGTCATTTATGCGGAACATGGAAAAGAATTCAGTTGTTTTGGAGGAAGTGCTTTTTGGCTCGCTGACTAACAAAATAAGACAAAGCCTAATGAAACATTATATTCATCTCATCATTCTTTTGGTCAAATTCATCCACAAATTTAGGTAACCCATAGAAAACTAGTTTACGCTTGTCACAGTGAGGGTCAGCAGTACATCGACTAGTTCAGTTCTCTCTTCATCAAAAGCCAATAAGAACTGTGAATATTTTAATCATTTTGGTATTTTTTTTAATATTCTGTTGCCCTGTACTGATTTTCTTGATGTCATGAATATTCGTTTGTTAAACTCATTCATCTTGTTAATTTTCCACATTAGAATACTTGTTTATTGAAGTAACCAGTTCTGTAAACGTACATGTGAAATAAAGTTATATTAAAAACCGGGTTCGGTCACATTTCAAACGGTGATCCTATTTTTGGTAGACCAAGTTAAGTTTTTCCGGGTTTTCGCGGGAAAGAAGCAGGAGAGAGTGGTTTAGTTGAAGAAGGAGTGGAGCGGAAGTTCTGCGCTGCAATGTGTTTGCTTGAAGTTGAAGTAAAGACGTCGTTTGTTCCGGTAACTAAAGCCTCCGTGGTTATTTAGTAACTTCATGAATGTAGGCCAATAACGCTCGGTTCACGAGTTAAAAACCAACGTGTTCAGAAAGAGTCTTTGAAAGATGTTACCGATGTTCTGATGTTACGAGACGCTTAATAAAGTTGCACGTGGATACACAGCGGATTTCGTTTATTATCAGATATTAAAGACGGTCGTTCAGGAGGAGGTGGCGGACGGAGTACACGAACCTTTAGACCAGCAGAGGAAAGAGCCGATTTGTCCTGTTGGTGGACTTCAAGGTGTTCTGCTCGGGTCTGGTTATGCTCCGGTCCTGGTTCTGTCGGGTCCTGGTTCTGCTGGTCTGGTCCTGTCCCGGTTCTCCGGGTCCTCCAGGTCCAGGTTCTGCTAAGGTCCTGGT